>PVJH01001464.1:0-208189 GCA_004026705.1 Nesogale talazaci
TGAGGATTTAATGGGTCAGCTTGAGTCCCTGGAAGCGGTGTTAATGGCTTACTACAGAGCTCTGAGGTGCCCTGGTAGTACATACAGCGCTTCTAACCCTGGATTTCTAATTGAAACATCAGCACTTCCAGCAGCCCCGCTGCTCCACAGGATAAAACTCTGGGGCCGGCTGCTTCCGCAAAGCCATCCCATAAGGACTCCCGCTCTGTCCTCCAGGGATCTTGTGAGTGGAAATGAACTGAAGAGGCTTCGCTTTCATGGGGGTAGAGGTGGGCCAGCAGTAACCCGGGAGTCACCTCCAGCCTATTGATTGTTTCACTTGGTCCTAGAGCTAAGGGTGCTTGTTTGGGAAAAGCAAAAGAAGAAGAATTTTTAGGGATATGTGAAAATGTATGCCAAGTTCCAACTTTCGACATCCATAAATAAAAGCTTTTATTAACCATTTTATCGGCAGCTCTTACAGTTCTTCTCAGAATTCCTACATCCATTGTGCCAAGCACATTTGTACCTATGTTGCCATCATCATTTTCAAAGCATGTTCCTTCTGCTGGAGCCCATGGGATCAGCTCCTCACACAAATAAAGTTTTCTGGGAGCAGAGTCACACTCATTTAGTTAGGTTTTATGGGCGACTTCTTTAGCTCCTCCCCTACCTTTCGTGAAGGACAGTGATGGTGGCTCTGTTGGGGGAAGGGGAGAGGGAGACTGAATTGACAGCAGCCTGGGGTGACACCGTGAGAGGTGGAGAATGTGTTGTCTGGATGGGAAGCCTGAACTTTTTGACCCGGAAGATTTATGGACATGAGGGTGTGATAGCCAAGGGATGGTTTGTGTTAAGGAGCGCTTCTTTGCCCCTTCAGCAGCTTTCTCTCTCCTCTCCTATGCTGCTCGGAGACTTTGGGGCCGATTGGTGTTGAGTTGATGACGCTGACTCTGTGCGACCTGCTCTGTGTTAGAGGAGAATTGCATGCCACACCATTTTAAAAGGCCTTCTTCTTCTTGTTTTTTAAAGTAGATCACCAGAGTTTTCTTTTGAGGTACCTCTGGGTGGACTCAAACATTTTGTTTAGCAGCTGAGCAGATGCACCCAGCGGCCGGCCTGCATGAACCTCACTATTCTCTGGGATGCGCTCAGACAGAGTCTATTGGGAGCACTGGAAGATGTTACAGAGAAGGGAGGTCTTTATTCCCCTAGTCATGGCCTTGATGATTTGTATGGGATGGACAGACTATGTCCTCTTACCAAATGTTGCAGCTCCTGTAGACAGCCCTCTCCCTGGGCTGGACGGCAGACCTGGCCATTGTACTAGTCACTCCTGGCCTCTTCAGGCCCATCATGGCATCTTGCTGTGACCAAAATCTAGGATGATGCATCCGGTCTGCAGTTTCCCTTCTTTTTCTGCAAGTAGCTTCTTTATTATATCTTCTCAAATCACACAAATGATGCCTTTTCCCTTACTACAACTTTGATTGTTAGGCTTGATTGGGCCCCTCAGATGCACTGAACACAGGACTTTGAGTGCAGAGCAAATTAAACAAGGAAAGATCCATATTTAGAAGTTCATTTGCACTAGCTAAGGTGGTGTCCAGTGATAGCAACAGTTGGTCAGTGGTGTATGGCTGGAGTATAAGGCTCTGGTTAGATGCTGTCCTCTGTTTTGGCCTTTGGGAGAACTTTTGAGTTTTGCTGACTTTTCCCCGCCCCCCATCCAACTTTCCAGCCTCTACCAATTGAGTAGACCCCAATATTGTTCCATAAACCACTAGGGGGTGGGGTGGGAAATAAGACCAAATTAAGATACACAGATGTCTTTAAAACCTACAACCAAGGACAATCAAGCAGATGTTTGAAGTCTGATGAAAAGCTTAATTTTCTAGCCAACTTGGAATGTAGACTAATGTTTGTGGTACAACAGCCCCTTTGTAACCATGAGGTAATTGTAAGGACAAGGACAAGGATAATGTAAAAATCTTGGCTTGAGGTTTGTACCAAGGGCAACAACATTCTCTTACAGGATTCTTACCCCAGGAGAGGAAGAATCAAACTATTCTTGGTTTGGACCATTGTTGTTCAGATAAATATGAAGACGAGTACAACTCTTTCTGTGTTATTTTCTTTAATCCTCACAAGACTCTGCTTGTGAAGTTACACAGGCTGCCTGCCATTCAGCAGAGAAGCAACAAGCCCACATAGAAGAAGCACATCACTGGTATGATCATGAGGAGTCATTGGGACTGGGTAATAGGCATCAGAAAACACATAACAAGCAAACAAATAAATAATAACATGTTGCTGAGAATGAAGGGGGTTGGACAGAGATCCAAAATCCTTCTGTAGACAATGGAACAACACCTTCCAGCCCCCAAGAGAGGACACAGACAAGGGATAAGTCAACCAGGGTGCAGTCAAGCATTGATGAAATAATCTATATTCTTCTGGCTCCCTGAGGCTTCCTCACCGCCACTCCCATGATGCCAGTGTTGCTTCTCAATTCAGACTAGACTAGAACATGAACACAGGTATAGATAGGTATAGACAAGATGGGAGCTCACAAAACACACACAATCCAGGAACAGGAGTGGGATGAGCGATACCAGAAGGGTAGGGGGAAGAGGAGCAGAGGTAGGAAGCAAGGGGGAACCAATATTAATGATCACCATATAACTATACACTCCTCTCCAGGGGGAAGAACAGAAAACATGAGGGAATGGGGACAGAAGTCTGAGCTATGAAAATAATAATCTATAATCTAACAAGAGGTTATGAAGGTGGGAGAGGGAAAAAAGAGAAGCTGATACCAAGGGTTCAATGGAAAGTAAATGTTTCGAAAAAAATGAAGGCAACATATATATGTACAAAGTCACCTGATGTAAGTGATATGTGGATTGTAACAAGAGTTGTGAGTGTTCCCAATGAAATGAATTTTCTAAAAGAGAAAAAAAAAGTCTGCTTCAGATTGTGTTATCTTTGTTTAATGGATGGAGAAACAGAGACTTGGAAGAGTGAGTCCAAGGTCACACAGCTAGTTAGGGCAAAAGGATACGTCAAGCATTCATGAACACATCTTGACCTTTTTAACCCATGAGTTTATTCATTGCTTCAACAAGTGACTCCTTAGTGTTTCTCTTATTTCGAACCCAGGAGCCCCCTGGGAGATACAAAGGATGCCTGGTTGTCATTGAAGCAGTCATTGAGGTCGTCCAGGAAAGAGACTGAACAAGGAGGCAAGAGAAAAGTGGGCACACATGTAGGAAGAACAATAAGGAGAACTTGGTGACGGGTTGACACAGAGAGTTAAAGGAGAGAAAGATAGTTATAGTGGCTCTTATGGTTTGGGGGCTTGAACTTCTGGGAGAACGGCATTGTCACTACTGAGATAAAGACTGTCAGAAGAAGGGCAGGGAGACAGGAGGCAGATGGGAGTGAGCTGGAGGCAGGTGATCGTGGGGAAGAATGGATTTCCAAGGTGAGGTTGTTGTAGGTGAACATGAGCTCCAAGGTGTTGTCGTGGGAATGGTACTGAGGTCTGGCAACTGAAGGTCCACACTGTTACTTGATGGTCCCACAGGACAGTTGGAGACTGGGCCCCTACAGGACAGTTGGAGACTGGAGCCACCACGACAGCTATGCCCTCACAGAAGGCCTTGGCAGCACGCCCTTCCTCTCCCCAGCCATTTCCTGGGCTCCGGTTCAGCGTTCCAGTCAATCTTCTCATTAGGTAGAGCAGCTCCACGGGTCCACAGGACCATTCAATACATGTGAGCGAGCCAACCTCAGGGGCTCCTCTGGGTAAGGCATATTTAATCCCACCATTAGCCACTATTAGAGTTGCACTTACTGCTTAATGATCACCCGCCACAGGGCCTGGTGGGGCTGGACAGATGGAGGTCAGGAAGGAGCTTCCCCACAAAGAGGCCGTTCCAAGGCACTTCTCTGGAGATTCCAGCAGTGAAGCTGCTCTGCCCCGGGACACAGGATTAGTTACAGCTCACTGGCCCATCTTGAGAGGAGTAGGTAGGGACCAGTGTTTGACCAATCTGTGAACAGAAGGGTAGAACCTAATGCTCCTGCATCCATCTAGTGGGTGGGAGTTTAAAAATGTTTGTGTTCTCTCTCTGTCTCTCTCTCTCTAGTACATGTTGGCTTTCCAACCACAAGTTTAGCAGTTCAAAAACCATCAGCTCCTCTTTTTCTTGTGTGTGAGCATCACTGCCCCCTGGCAGGAGTAGGAGGCCCAGCCTTGCTCCTGGAGAGCTGCTGCTGGATTTGAACCTCCAACCCTGTGGGCCGCAGTCCTGCACACAACCCCTACGCCACCGGGGCTCAGCCCCTCTTATAGAGAAAGGTGAGTTTTCTTCTCCATTAAGTTACAGCCTTGGGACCCCCCAGGGGCCATTCTACCTTGACGTACAGGCTTGCTATGAGTGAGAATCAGCTCCATGGGAGGGAGTTTGCTTTGGTTTGGTGCTGTGCTGTGCATAGAGGGGATCCACTGGGCTGTTCACACAAGGCAAACAGTCTGAACCAGCAGCCTCTCTGCAAGAAAAGACGAGGCTTTCTACTCCCCTAAAAAGTTACCGTCCCAGAAATCCGTGGGGGCGAGTCGACTCTAGCCTTATAAGGTTGCTGTGAATCAGAACTGGCTTGATGCCCTTGAGCCTTTCTGTTTTGATGTCTTACTGTGGGTTCAACAATCAGTCTATCAGACTGGGGGGGGGGGTAAATAAGATCATAAAGGTTAGAAATGACTCAAATTTTACTCCCTGGAGTTCTCATGTTAGCCCCTGGGAACAATCTCCTCTGATAGTTTCCAGAGAAGGGAAAGTCCATGTTCCCTGCTTCTGGTCGTGTGCTACAGTTTCATGAATATTAGACTCTCCTCTTGGGGGCGCCACTGACCATTGGCCACGGCTGGCCCCTGCACACACCATTACTGTTCTGCGGGTGCCGGAAGCTTCTGGCACTGTTTCTATTCTGCCGGGCACTGCAGCCTTTCCCTCTCACTCCTGGGAAACGCTTCGTCTCACCAGCCCGTCAGCCAGGCTCAGGCAGAGCCCACCAGACGCCGCCGTGGCCCCCATACTGCTTCACGGTTGCTCTGTGACTGCTGCCATCTCTCCAGGGACCACACTGTAGAAGGTGGATGTGGAGAGAATGTGAGAAAGCCTCTCTCCCCTCGGTGCTGCTCTGCTTTAGAGTCATCCCAAATTTCTACTGAGCTCGGTAAAACAGGTCTTCTCATCTTTACTTAGGCATATTATTGCTCAGCAAATATTTATTACCTGCCACCAACCTCTGTGGCAGGAGTGTCCTACTTAGCCACTGAGGTTAGGCCTGCCCAGGTGACTTGCTTTGCTTAATGTTAGTGGATGTGGAGCAAGAAAAGCTTGATAAGTGCCTGTGTGGCTTCTGGGACTTCTGTCTTTGCCAGAAGAAGATGCCCTCCTGGATAAACCATTGTTCCAGGAGAATGGGAGTCATGGGGAACTGTCAGGTGCAGCAGTCTATGATGAGCAAGACCCTCTCAGGCTGATGCTAAAGTGAGGAATATATGTCTATTGTGGAGTTCCGTCAAGTTCTGGGATGGCGTGTTGTATAGCGTTATTCAAGTTATATAGCTCCAATAGCGAGGTATGCCCCCTGCTACGGATTAAATTGTGTATCCCTCAAAAGATATGCTGTGAGTCCTAACCCCTACACTTGTGGCTAAGAAACCCCAGTGGCTATGTGGGTTAGACTTTGGGCCACTAACATGGTTCGTGATTCAAATCTAATAGCGACTCATCAGGAGGAAGATGAAATCATTTGCCCTAGTAAAGATTTACTATTTTGAAAAAATAGGTGTGTTAGTCTAGGTTGATTAGAGAAATAGACCCAGAGACATTCATATGTATATAAGAAACAGCTTCATGTAAAGAGTAATTGTATATTAAGAAAACATCCCAGCCCAGTCCAGATCAAGAACATCAATATTAGACCATATGTCCAATACCATTCTATAATTTCCTCTTCAGACTCATGCAATACATGCAATGACACCAAATGCAAGAATATCACAGGCCGGTTGGTGGAAAGCCTTGTGGATCCAGTGGTGGTAGAAGCATTTCAGTGCTGGCGTGGGTTTCCACGGGGCTCCTCCAGCTCCAGGGCTCTGACTCTATCAGCATAGCTTCACATGTCTTATCAACAAGAATGTCTTCCAGGGAGAGTGGGGGTCTGGCTTCCAGTGAGCTTTTCATCTCTTTTGTGCCTCCAACTGAAGTCATCAAGCTGTGTGACCTGATTGACAAGCCAAACTCCACCCCTTTCCTCTTAATAGTTTCTAGCTGACACCAGATGATATAAATACCAAGCAGGAGTGAGAAGGGACCAGAGGGCATTAGGTTTTGGCTTTTGATATAGATTTTTCTTCATCTGGGAATATGGTTTTCTCTGTTACATTGATGAGTGATGTTACGAGCTTTTTGTTTTGTTAATCAGTGTAGGGTGTTTCCATATGAAAGGAACCTTTTAGGCACAGAAGCAAGAAGATCATCAAAGAATCAAAGAACAGAAGATGAAACAGGACCAGGATCATGATTCCACCAGAGACCACACAGAGAAAACCTCTCCTTCAAGTCCATGTCCCAAGTTCAGTTGAAGACACCCACTTATGGTTTCTCTGTCCTATCAGTACTAACACAGATACCCTCTCTCCTCCAATATGCAGATCCCAGACACCCACCCACCCACCCACAGGAATTAGCTGAAGCTGAGTTGGGTGGAGGAGGGAGGCCTGGTGCCACTGTTGGGTACACATTAGCCTGCTAACCTACCAGAAGGTCCTCAGGAGAAACAGGTAGTGTCTGCTTCTGCTGTAACAATGCACAGTTTCAGAAACCCTCGTGGGGATCACCATGAGTCTGCATCAACCCATTGGGTTTGGGGGGCTGAATTTCCAGCCACTAAGTTGTAATGAAAAACTTCCTTCTAAAACTTCCCCACCGACTCTAGGGCTGGTTCCTTCTCAAGATGGGTTCTCTCAAAAGACTCTTAGCTCTCATCTAAAGATCAGGCAAGTGGTTGTCTGAGCCATAGGAGTCATGCACGGGGGGAGGATGTATCTCCCTTTGCTTGCAAGTGTCTGATTTGTTGGCTTTCATGTCTTCTCCTCAACAGAGGCTAGCACACTTTTTTCTTAATAGGCCAGAAAACAAATTCTTCAGGGTCTGAGAAGCCTGAGACCTCGTTTGCCAAGGGGAGGTCCAATTCTGCCCTCATCACTTTAAGCCGGTTTAGCCAGCCCCTAACTGAATGATTGTGTTTGTCAATAAAACTTTATTTGCAAATAAACTAAGTTCACTTACTACCTGCAGAACAAAAGCACTTTCTCTTCCTGCCACCAAGAGATGGCGGCAGTGGCTGTGATTGGCTTTCCCTTGATAGCTAAGGGCTTATTAGTGGTGTCTGCGCTCAAACGGAAGGTGTTTTACACCCAATGTCATCATCATTACCAATAAATACAGGAGCAGGGAGAGTGTGTGTGGAAAACGCTAGTTAGCAGAGACATATGGTTACGATGGAAACCAAAGTAGAATGATAATTTCAAAAATGGAGAGTGGTGAGAAAATGAATGTTGTGAGTGAAAATGGGATACATGTTTTCTTTTTGACAGTGGCCTAATTCTGAAGGGCCAAGAGGAAATCAGGCAGCAGTTACAAAGTGCTGTGCCTGTGCCATGGGGAATCACCAACAACATCAGAGAAGCAATTGTCAAAATTAAAAAAAAAGGGGGGCGGGCTGAGGCCTGGTGGCATAGTGGATGTGTGCGGGACTGTGGCCCACTGGGTTGGCGCTTCAAATCCAGCAGCAGCTCTCCAGGAGCAAGGCTGGGCCTCCTTCTCCCACCAGAGGGCAGTGATGTCCCCCCCCCCCCAAAAAAAAAGGAGAATCTTTGGAGGGTGTGGCTAGAGGGGAGCAGCATGAACTGTGGAAGGCAGGAGAAGCCCAGGAGTGTGTTTGAGAACTTAAAGTCTAGGGTGAAAGTGCTGTTGTTGGGGGCGTCCCAGAGCTCAGGGCCTCTGAAGTGTACACAAGACCATCAGGAGTAGCAAGGCCATCATGATGACACTGTAGCTGTGGCTGAGGATACCTCTTGCAGAAATCTTGAAGGAGAGATTTGCTTGCCTCGACAGAGTTTCAAAGTGGAAGAAACTGGGCTATTTTGAAAAAAAGCACCAGAGCAAAGGAGATGTGTATGTAAAGCACCAACTCACTAGCCTCTTTGAAGACAATGTACCTGGGTACAAGCTTACCCACTCTCCCCAGCCCCAGGTGCTTTGGATTTGCAAATGAACGGATGTAGAAATAGCTGTTTGGAACAGGAAATGCATTTATTGTTCACATAGATTCCGTGTGTGTGCATGCATGCAAGCAAACATGCATGCGCACACATTCATAAAAGGGAGTGGGGGGATAAAGCACCGAGTTGGTTGATTTTACGCAAAGCACAATCACCAGACTGGGCTGAGGGAGACTCGGTTCAACCACTCATTTCTCATTCAGATGCTGGAAGGAAGGAGAAGGAGAGGGTTTGGGAATGGGACTCAGGGAGCCAAAGAGCCTTGGCTTGGTGTCTGAATGTGTCCCTTGTTAATTGTGTGACCATGGGCAAGTCATTTGTTTGAGGAACTTTAGCTACTGGAAGAAGCTTCCTGCTGCCTCAAAGCAAAGGAAGAAGAAATGCATTTCTGGGAACAAGTGGCAGACACCTCTGCTTTGTCACCTGGGGTGGGGGACAGTCTGGCTAGAAGGGATTACTATACCATGTAACTTTCTAGGCTCAGATGGTAAATAAATGATTGTGGGAGGGGTGGGAATGAAATTAAAAATCAAGTTTAAAGAAGGGCAAATCCAAAGAGGGTGGCAAAAGTGTAGGAGGAGTCATTTGGAGGTGGGCTGAGCATCAAATCTCTTCCACTGTGGTTCAGTACAAGGATTGGTAGTGCTGACCTGGAGGCTGGAATGGTCTGCTTCTGTTATCTCAGAATTCACCAGCTGTGTTGGCTAGGGTTTTCTTGGTTGTAAGTAAGAGAAACCAATTTGAGGTGGCTTAAGGAAAAATATGTTTGATTTATTGGAAAAATATAGAAGTGTCTCACAGACTCTAAAGGAACATTGAGCAATATAGCTGGAGGAGGAACGTGATAATAGGAATCCATGGACTTCTTTCCTTAGAGCAAAAGTTCTCTGAGTTGAGTGCTCATGAGAATCCCAGAGAGGACTTTTTTTTCTTTTTTTGGGGGGCGGGCATCACTGCCCTCAGGTGGTGGGAGTAGGAGGCTCAGCCTTAGCTCCGTGGAGCTGGAATCGAACCTCCATCCCAGTGGGCCGCAGTCCCGCGCACAACCACTACGCCACCGCGGCTCAGCCCCGAGAGAGGACTTTTTGGGCTGTGCCCCCCAAGTTTTTGCTTCAGTAGACCTAGGAGGAAAGTCCATGGGTAGTGAAAATGAAATGAGATATATAACTAAAAGGTTGGTGGATCAAGTTCACCTGTAGACACCTCGGAAAAAAGGCTTCGAGATCTTATTCCAAAATCTCAGTCTCCGAAATCCCTATATGCACAGTTCTACTAGGAAACACATGGGCCACTCCAAGCTCTAGGGTGGGTCTTGGGAGAAGGGGGTTAATGTCTAACACTGTTCCAAATGCTGCTGCTGGTTGACATACTAGCACAACTTTTGGAAGGCATCAACTCTCAGCTTCCAGTTCTGTCTCTCAGTTCAAATTTTTGAGAGAAACATCAACAGGTCTAGTTGGGTCCAATCATGTAAGTCTTAGTGGTAGAGGCGACTCCAGTGTATTCTGGAGAAGTTCAGTGATAAGAAGGGATTCACGCCTGCTTCATGCCTTGACTTCTCTTAAATGTTGCTGTTGTTAGATACCAATGAGTTGGTCTCTTAGCAACCTTGTGCACAGCACAAGGAAACACTGCATGGTTCGATGCCATCCTCACATTCTTCCTATGCTTGAGCCCTTTGTTGCAGTCACTGTGTCAGTCCTTCTCCTTGAGGTCCTTCCTCTTTTTCACTGTACCTACACTTTACCAAGCAGGATGTCATTCTCCAGGAACTGGTCTCTCCTGACAGCACGTCCAATGTACCAAAGATGAAGTCTCACCATCTTTCCCTCTGAGGATCACTCTGGCCATTCTTCTTCCAAGACAGGTAAGTTTGTCTTGTTGGCAGTACTGTCAATAGTCTTCTCCAGCACCACAGTTCAAATGCATTGATCTTTCTTATTCAATGTCCAACTTGCACATGCATAATGAGGCAATGGAAAACACCATGGTCTGGGCCAGAGAATCTTAGTCCTCTAAGTAATATCTTTGCTTCTTAATACTCTAGAGAGGTCTTATGTAGCAGATTTACCTAATGCAATATGTTTTTTTTTTGAGGGGGGAGGGCATCACTGCCCTCTGGTGGGAGTAGGAGGCCCAGCCTTGCTCATGGAGTGCTGCTGCTAGATTTGAACCACCAACCCAATGGGCCGCAGTCCAGCACACAACCAGTCCGCCACGGGGGCTCAGCCTGCAATATATCTTTTGATCTCTTTTTTATTAATCATTTTAGTGGAAGATGCTTACAAATCTTATAACAATCCATCATTCCATTGTATTAAGCACTTTGGCATATGTTGCCTTCATCATTTTCAAAACATTTTCTTTCTACTTGAGCCCTCTTTTCCACCTTCCCCCTTACACATGTGAACCCTTGATCAATTATATATTATTGTTGTTAGTTTTTTTTTTTTATCATTTTGACTGCTGCTTCCATGAGCATTGCTTGTGGAGCCAAGAAAAAGACAATCCTTGATAAGTTCAAATTTTTTCTACATTTTTGATGATGTTTCCTGGTAGACCACTTGTAAGGATCTTGGTCTTCTTGATATTAGGTTGCAATCCATTCTGAAGACTCCAGTCCTTAATCTTCATCTGCAAGTGCTTTCAAGTGCTCTTCACTTTCAGCAAGCAAGGTTGTATCAGATGATACATATTGCAAGTCACTAATAAACTTTTCTCCAATCATGTTGCCACATTCTTCTTCATATAATCAAGCTTCCCTAATCATTTGCTCACTCTGTTGACTGAATAAGTATGGTGAGAGGATACAACCCTGTCTCACATTTTTCCTCACTTTAAACCACGCAGTATTCCCTTGTCTTCTTTGCGTGACTTCTTCTTCATTCATGTACAAATTCTACATAAGCACAATGAAGTGCTCTAAAATTCCCATTTTTCTTAAGGTTATCCAAAATTTGTTATAATCCGTATAGTTGAATGCCTTGGCATAGTCAACAAAACACATGTAAACATCTTTCAGGTATTCTCTGCTTTCAGCCAAATCTATGGGACATCAGCACTGATATCCCTTGTTGTTCTCCTGAATACAGCCTGAACCACTAACAGCTCCCTTTCAATGTATTGTTGCAATTAATACTGGATGATTTTCAGCAATTTTTGCTTACCTATGATACTAATGATATTGTTCTATAGTTTGAGCACTCTGTTTAGTCACTTTTCTTTGGAATGGGTACAAAAGGATCTCTTGCAGTCAGTTGGCCAAATGGCTACTCTCCAAATTTCCTGGCATAGATGAGTGTTTCTAGTGCTTCATTAGCCTGTTGAAACATTTATGTTGATATTCTATCAATTCCTACAGCTTTGGGTAATCTTGAACTTTTTCCTTCAGACCTCTGGTTCTTGCTCATATGCTGCCTCTTGAAATGGTGGTATATTGACCAGTTTTTTTGGTGTAGTAACT
The DNA here is from genome assembly GCA_004026705.1 of Nesogale talazaci. Lineage (NCBI taxonomy): Eukaryota > Metazoa > Chordata > Mammalia > Afrosoricida > Tenrecidae > Nesogale > Nesogale talazaci. Next base: position 11,805 of record PVJH01001464.1, read on the forward strand.
GTCTGTATTCTTTCCATCTGCTCTTGATGCTTCCTGTATTATTTAATATTTTTCCCATAGAAAGTATTACAATATGGCAATGTGAGGCTTGACTTTTTCATTGAGTTATTTCAGTTTAAGATATGCAGAGTGTGTATTTTCTTTTTGGTTCTTTTAACTGTAGGCCTTACCCATTTCATTATAACATTTGACTTTCTCTTCTCTAGCTCCCCTTTGAAAAATTCTATTCAGCTTTTTGACTTCATCATTTCTTAACTGTGGCATCCAGGAAAGTGAGTCTTGGACTTGAGAACCTATTCCTTAATTTTTGTCTTTAAGCTGCCACTTTGTACCTTACGACATCTCTCCCTAAGATTGACCTTAAATTGGGGCTTTACTCTCCCTGGTTCTTTGCTTGTGATTCCCTTAAAATAAGTAAGTAGGACACTTATATTTTGAGAATTTTTTTGTTAATAAACCTAAACCAAACTCCCTTGTCTGGGTTTCTAAGGCTATAAATCTTTATAAGAGCAGAAATTCTCATCTTTCTCTCATCTTTCTTTCTGTCTGGTGGGTCAGATTTCTGATTTTATGGTTAGCAGCCCACTGTACCTGAGGGCTCCTTTGGCTGATAAACACCAAGAAGTTCAGAAGAGAAAATGAATCTACCTATAAGAAGCCCCACATGTCCAGGGGTAACTTGTGGTGGTGGGTACTGTCATGTCAGAGTTCAGATGTGGCTTTTAACTCTTATTTCTCATTCAACATGGTTACTGTGTTGTTAGAAGCCATAGTATACCCTTGATTTTTCAATACCAGGAAAGCTTCTCCTCAGCAGGGCAAAGACATAGGACCTCCCTCCTCTCTAGCACTTCATTATACCTTAAAGGACAGCAGAGGGGCCTCCTCGGTGGCTTTGCTTCAGGAAGTGAATCCTGAGGAAGAGAGCTGCAGATTGCCTGGCTCCATGACCCTATTGCATGCTTACAGCATCTTTATTTATTTCTTGGAGGGTAACCGTTCTTTTTAAGGGATGTGATTTTCTTCCCTGAACTATACTCTCCCTTTGTTTAGAGCAGGAAGAAAACCATGAGACATTTCCTTCCATGTCTTCATAGGAAGGTTGGAAAAAAGCAGACTTCTGTCCCACTTGACATAGTATTTTATACCTCTGTCCCACCTTCCCCCCCCCCAAAAAAAAAGAGTTCTCAAAGAGACAAGGGAACACAGATGTCACCAGAAACTATAAGAGAGCACTGCAAGTGGACACAGGGATGAGAAAATCTGCTGAATATTCATACCTTTCCTACTCAACTTCTTTGCTCACTCTCTCCTCCAACCTTTACTGTGACAGGAAAATCACTGCTTGTGCATTCAGATTGCTCTTTCTTAGGTGGTTTGGACTGTTCGACAAATGATCTTACTCTGGCCTGTAATCTCCCTTTTGTAAGGCTGACACTCACCTTCATGGTCATGAACATCAGGTCCCTTCATGGTTGGGCACTTGAACCAGTCTGGAGCCCGAAACATATAGGCCGGACCATGGAAAATAAGAGAATCAGATGTCAAATTGGTGTCAAATGGGCACTTTTTCAATTCAGAAAACAAAACAAGCAAAACAACCCTAGACTTTTTCCGAGATCCTTCACACAGAAAACAGCACAAGGATTAAACGCAAGTGGTACTCAAAGACATAGACAGTTGGATAAGGCCCCTTATAATTAAGTGAGTGTTTACTGAAGACTCCTGAAGAGGTTGGAGAAGTAGAAGAGTCAGGATGGTGTTTTCTCAGCAGCCCTGGGTCATGTGAACGACCATCCCCCCCTCCATTTCCCACTATACTCTCCTCATCCCCACCCATAACACACGCGCTCACTCTGATATCCGTGGAGCGATGGACATCCTTTTGAATCACACAGAGCTACGGGTTCTGATGGTTCAGGAAGCCTAAGGAAGGGGGAGGACAGGCCACCACTTCCCTTAGCTCATTCGTGTCCAGCTTGGTGTGCAATGGAGGGAGACACAGTTAAGAACCAGTGAGTTGATCCTTCATGCTGGAGCTCATTGACAATGTCCACACAGATGGGGTGCTTTGTGTTTGGCCAAAATCGGGAGCTTTGTGTTTGAGAAAATGTGTGTGTTGGGCGGGGGAGGGTTGTCATGAGGTGATGATGAGGAACTTCAAGCGGACCTTCCATCTACTCTAATGGGGTTTTAATACTCAGCACTGGAATGGTATGATTTTCCTAGATAGTCTCTGTGAGGAGAAGACACAGATCACAGGGATCCCTTGGAATTACGGTGTTGACAAAGAATATTCATGATACCACGCCCTGCCAGAAGAACAAATCTGTTTTGGAGGAAGTGCAGCTAGGATAGAGAGATTCCATATCACGTGCTTTGCACAAGAATTTAGGAGGGACTAGTCACTGGAGAAGGACACCATGGATGAAGTTGAGAGTCAGTGAAAAAGGAGAAGACCATCAACAAGATGAACAGAGACAGTGCAGTAATGGGCTCAAGCACAGAAGCTGTGATGGGGATGGTACAGGACTGCACAGGATTTTGTTCTGTTGTACTTAGGCTTCCTACGAGTTGGAACTGACTTGTGGGCACCTAATGTCCACAAGAAGGGACCCCGGTGATGTAGTGTTTACTACATTGAGTTACTTCTGTAAGCTCAGAAGTTTGAAACCACCAGCCCCTCCTTGAGCAGAAGATGAGATTTTTCTACTCCTGAAAAGAGCTACAGTCTGAGAAACCACAGGGACAGTACGACCCTGTCCGATAAGGTCATTATGAGTCAGAATTGACTTAATGGCAGTGAGTTTGTTTAATGACAACAACAGCAGAATTCTGCCTCTGGACTTTGTCATTGATTAGAGTCTGGTGCGAGTTTTGACTCCACACTCAGTTTTCCATGGGATTGGTTTACCTTCTTGTCATTGAGTAATTCCAACTCAGAGTCACTGTATAGGCCAAAGTGTGACTGCCCCATTGAGTTTCCAAGTTTGTAATCTTCATGAAAGCAGACATCCACCTCTTTCTCTTCCAGAGGAGCTGGCAGGTTTGAATTACTGATCTGGGTCCTTAAGCACCCATCAGGACTCCTTAAGGGAGAAGGCATGCTTATTTCATCACCCATGGTGATATTCCCAGTATGTTGCCTAGTGCCAAGATTAGGTGCCCAGCACATTGTGCCAATAGTCCAGTTTTAATATTGGACAGACAAATCAATAATTTGCGACTCATTTTGAAGACTGGACAACTTTGGAAAGAAAAAAAATGCAACAGGTTCCTTCTTGAAGGAAAGGGGGCAAAATGGAATCATAAGCCCTGCACCAGGCACACTTCAAAAGGAATTGATCGCCAGTGGACCTTCTAACTTCCGGTGTCCCTAGGCCAACCCTCTGAAAGAACAGTGATTAATTTTAAAGTCCTTGCTTCCCCCATTCTTCTTAGCCTGGAGGAGCCTTCCCAGAACCAATCCACCTGAGACAGCCACTCAGCTTCACAGCATGAACAAAGAGGCTATCTGGGCCTAGCTCTCAGCTAGGGATATCTTTCAGGTGTTGTCATGGCAATGCTGGAGTCAGAAGTCACTTACTGTGACTCTGACTTGACTGAAAAAAGTGAATTCCTGTTTCTTTTTCCCTAAAGTGTCAGGTGAAACCTTCCCTGCTGTGGGGTGAGGGTGGGGACAGTGACTATTGGCACAGGTGATTGGACATGAGCCATTTCTGAGCTAGCCTGCCTCACAAAGCATCAGCACCTGCCAAGATCAGGAAGCGGGATTCACACACGTGAATCCCAGTCAGGTCTTGGCCCAGATTCTGCTTGCCTATAAAGTCCTATCTCTGGTTTGAAGGTGACTTATGTAGGAACGGATGAGGTCATTTTGTTTATTCTGAGTCAGTGAGGGCTGGCTAGGGAGTTCATTAAGAGTCCCTTTAACACCATCAGCAATAAACATGATCATATAAAAACTTTTGCAAACACTTGTACAGTGCCTGCTTTGTGTCAGACATCATTTTGGGTGGACTACAGTTATGCATTAAGACCCAGTACCTGGTCTACAGAAGGTCTCTGTGTTATTATCAGCTGCTGATGCCATTTCTGGCATCTTCCAGTTCATCTACTTGACTTCTGTTGCCCCCCTAGAGTTGTTGGGCTTCACTTCTACTCTCCGGACTTAGGACATAATTATGTCAATATGAAGGACCCAGCTCAGTGAAATCCCTAGGGCTGCCCCCTCCCACCCCTACCCTGTGCTGCACTCATGATGTTGCCCCTCCTTCAGTACTAGATCGTACAGACTCCTTGGTAATGTTTGTGGTCACTTTTAATCATAGAATAATATGTAATAAATACAGCTCGAAGTTGCTTAAGTATAGTTATTGCTTAGATTATATAAACACCAACAATAAAATTGTTTTATAAAGTCTTTCCACCGTGAATCACAACATTATTAATTCCAACATCATTAGCACATCTGAGAAGAAATCTTACAATTGCCGCGCCCCATCCCACTCCCCTGTACTTTCAGAGACAAAGGCATGGTGGCATCGTGGGCTACATGTTGGACTGCTACCTGTGAGGTCAGTTAGTAATTTGTGACCCCCGGCCGATCTCCAGGAGGAAGAGGGGCTTTCTGTGTCCAGGAAGAGCGATAGTCTCAGAACCCCATAGGGGCGGTTCTAGCCTGTCCGACAGAGTCACTATGAGTCAGATTTGTCTCAATTGCAGTGAGCTTGGACTTTTTAAAAAATTATTGACCAAGGCTCACAAGACTGGATTGCCACAGTATCTAGCTAAAACTCCAGACAATGTAGCGACATCATCTGTTCACTAATGAAAACAGCCACCTAGGCTTATGGCACGTGTAGATGAAGCCACATGATTGAAAGCATTCACAGTGGTCGGGTAACCATAACAGGACTGACTGGGGAACATTTGAAAGTTTCAAAAAGTAAGTTAGCATACAATTTTAGCCTGGTTGGCTAAAGACTTACGCCCAAATATTTGGGACCGTAAGATGCACCTGACCATAAAACACATCCAGTTTTTAGAGCAGGAAAACAAGAAAAAATATTCGGAACCAAATAGTACCAGTATACTAAGATGTTCTGAGGTTCCACACTTTCAGACCATAAGACATACTATGCACCCTCGTTTTCTCCCCACTTTTTTTGGGGGAAAACTGTACCTTATGGTCCGAAAAATATGGTAACTACTTGAATATTTTTATTTAAAAAATAAACTTCCTGCTGATATATGGCAAAAAAATTTTATAGACCTCTTTTAGTGTCATGTCTTCTGACAGTGTCACCCAGTGCAGTCCCTAATTCACACAGACACAGCACTCCGCTCCCATTGCCCGAGTGCAACCCCTGACTAAACTGGATCTTATTCTTAGTTCTCCTGAGCACCTTCCTGGATCACACCTCTATTCTGTCAGGAAAGCTCCGAGGAGCTCCCTTGTGTGTGTGTGTGTGTGGGGGGGGTAGTGGTGGTGGTGGGGATGTCAAAGTTCTGGGCAGAACTCCTGTCCTTGTGGCCAGTGTTGCCAAGATGTATCTCAGAGAAACCCCCAGGATGCATTTGTGTCTCAGTGCCAGGCTCAGCATCATGGCATTGACAGTTCAAGTAAGCAATTGGCCAATTTCCTTCAGGAACGTTTGAAATAAAAAGCAGTTTGTCTGAATGGAGGACATTGTGAGAGCCTCAAATGGAATTGCTTAAATTTATCGCTGGGGAGTTTTTACATATTGAGCCAAAGGCATATCTTTTTGCTCTCGGTGTGGGGTTTCCGGGAGTGTGGCAGTGCACCCAGAGTTGGAGAGGCAGTGTAGGCACCAAAGTTGTCTCGAGGGAGTCCCTTCAGCCTCTCACAGGGCTGCACCTCATGAACAACTAGGTTTGTCCCACGGCAGTGGGGAAGACTCGAATGTCAGGACAAGAAGGGTTCCAGTCTCAGTCTTTTCCCTTACAAAGCAAAGAGTCATACCCAAATCTCCAAACATGATGCTGACCAAGACTTTGCAGGCTTAACACTAACTAGTGCTGTACCACCTTCATGATTGTTGTTTTGCTTGAGTTTTTTGTTGCGTTGTGCCTTCCAACCTGCTGTGCCCATATTGGACAGTGTTCTATTATATTCCATAAGATTTTCATTGCCAAGTCTTTATTCCTAGTCTGCCTTAATCTGGAAGTTCTGCTGAAACCTGGGTGACTCTACTGGTATTTGAAATACCAGTGGCATTGATTTTAGCACTATAGCAATGCTCAAGCCACCATGGAATGACAAACTGGTAGATGGGAAAGGCTATAGTGGACATGACTTTTTAAGTGAGCCTTTAGTCGTGGAATTATGTAAGACCAGGAGGTCGAAAATGACAGAGGTTCCAGGAAAGAGCACCATAAGATGTTTCTCCTGATTAAGATAGATAAATATTGATCTCAAATTTTGGAAGATCCTGCAAAGACTTTTTATTAGCATGCCATTTTTCCCCCTCTGGTAAAAATTTTTGTTTTGATTTGGGTGAAAGTTTACAGAGAAATTTGATTTTCCATTTAACAATGGGTACACATTTTGCTTTATGCCACTGATTGTAATCTTCACAACATAACAGCACTCATCCCACTTCCTCCTTGTGTTTCCCATTTCCCTCCATCCTTTTTCCTATCAGCTTATGGCTTGGATTCAGGGCAAATGCTGTCCTTTTTGAGGTCAGATGGTTAGTTGTTCCAAGGAAGGGATTATCTATCTAGTATTATCGCTGTTTCTAGGTCTATTGTTTGACTGAAAGTTAAGTTACAGGACTGAGTCCAGTCACAGGCTTGAAGGGTGGCTAAGGGGGCATAGTGTTGGCAGTTCAACAAATAAATACCTATCCCATCAGTACATCTCTTTTATGATTTTTGAGTTTGGTTCCACATTTTTATCTCACTCTCTCTGGAATCATTTAAATTAACCATGCCTTTCAGAGTGGTTGTGGAGGCTGGTGATCATGTGGTCCATTAGTCCTCTGACTAATTGCTTCATGTATTTTTTAATTTTCTTTATTTTCTTCCTTGGCTCCAGATGGGGAGACATCAATAGTTGCACAATGGATAGTCACTCATGACTTCTTAAAAAACCAGTTGCCAAGGGCTGAGCCCTGGTGGTGTAGTGGTTGTGCGCGGGACTGCGGCTCACTGGGATGGAGGTTCAATTCCAGCAGTGGGGCTGGGCCTCCTACTCCCACCACCGGAGAGCAATGATGCCCCCTCCCCCCAAAAAAACAAAAACAAAAACAAAACCCAGTTGCCATTTGTGAATGTAAGCTGTCGAACATTTTCTTTGTGGACTATTTTATAAAATCTCCCTTCTTTGCTACTTTTTACTGATAATACTTCTTGCCTAAAGCATGTTTTTTTTTTAAAGATATGTATTTTCTCTTCCTTTCAGTTTCAAATCATATGTATTTTTGAATCTCAAACATACTTCTTACGGACAGCAGAGAGTTGGGTCATGCTTTTCAAATCAATCTGACAATCCCTGATAGCTATCTGTTTATCTATCAATCTACCTGTTCTTTCACTTTTTTTGTTTGTTTGTTTTTTGTTTTTATTATTTTATTATTTTTGGGCATCACTGCCCTCTGGTGGTGGGAGTAGGTCTTTCACTTTTTATTGTGAGCTGGACAAGTGCTTACAGAGCAAATCCATTTTTTCTTTTTCTTTTAAGCCATTTTTTTGGGGCTTCATACAACTCATCACAATCCATATATTCATTCATTGTATCAAGTTCATTTGTTGTGATCATCATTCCCAAAATATTTACTTTCTTCTTGGACTCTTGGTATCAGTTCCTCATTTTTCCTCCTTCCTCCCCCACCCTCCCTCCTTTATGAACTCTTACAATTTCATAAATTATTTTTATTTTTTCATGTTTTACACCTGCCTATGTCTCCCTTCACTCACTTTTCTGCTGTCTGTCCCCCAGGGAGAGGGTGACATGTAGGTCATTGTGATCACTTCCCCTTTCTCTCCACCTGTTCTTTCTCCTTCTAGTATCACTATTCCCATTATTGGTCCTGAGAGGTTTATCTGTCCTGGATTCCCTGTATTTCTGGCTCTGATCTGTACCAGTGTGCATCCTCTCGTCTAGCCGGATTTGTAACCTGGAAGTGGGATCATGATAGTGAGGGTGGCAGGGGGAAGGAAACATTAAAGAACTAGAGGAAAGTTGTATGTTTCATTGGTGCTATACTGCACCCTGACTAGCTTGTCTCCTCCCCACAATCCTTCTGTAAGAGAATGTCCAATTGCCTACAGATGGATTTGGATCTCCCCTCCATACTCCCCCTCATTCACAATGATATGAATTTTGGTTTTTTTATTTGATACCTGATCCCTTCAATACCTTATGATCACACAGGCTGGTGTGTTTCTTCCATGTGAGCTTTGTTGCTTCACATTTAGATGGCTATTTGTTTATCTTCAAGCATTTAAGACTCCAGACACTAAATCTTTTGATAGCCGGGCACCATCAGCTTTCTTCACCATATTTGCTTATGCTTCCACTTTTTCTTCAGTGATCATGTAGGGAAGGTGACCATCATGGAATATCAGTTTAATAGAACAAGTGTTCTTGCATTGATGGAGTATTTGAGTAGAGGCCCAAAGTCCATCTGTTACCTTAATACTAAACCTATAAATCTATATGTACATATATCTATTTCCCTATCATCAAATATAAATATATTTATAAATGTAGATGCCTATATTTAGACTTCTCTAAATATCGTTTGTCTCCTGGTTCTTTTCTCTATTTCTTTTTACTTTCCTCTTGTCCCACTATCATGTTCAGACTTCATTTGGGTTTCAGTAACTTCTCTGGCTTACATTGTCCTTGACAAAGGCTTACCAGGCATTCTACACCCTCCTCACCATCAATCTTGGATCTCTTGTTGTTCCCTTGTCCTTGGGTTTGTTAACACTCACTTCCTTCCCCTGCCTCCCCTCTCTGCAAATGGTTGGTCTCATTGCTTTCTCCTCCAGATTGTTTTTCATACCTCTCTCATCTAGATTGTCCTGCAGAGGTAATAGTTTGTTGTTGTTATTGTTTTGTTTTCTTTTGCTGCTTTGTTTTAGTATGTCTTGTTTTTTGTCCATTTTCTATTTAACAATTATGATATATTTTGTTTCATGTCTTTGATTGTAATCTCTACTGTGTTAGACTGAGTTCTCAAGAGACAAAACTAGTGATATTTGCATGTCTATGTAGAGCAGTTTTCTTTTTATCAAGAAATGACTCACACCTCTGTAGAATTGGGTTAAGTCCAGTCATGTTCAAGTCCTTGCATCAGATGGAAGTTGAAGGTTTCTCCTGACTTCTGTAGCCCTAAGGGATGATGAACAGGAAGCAGGAAGATGAAGCAAGAAGACCACAGGTTAGTGGATACTGAGCTTCATGCATCTGAAGTCAGCAGTCTGCCGATGACTCCTGGAATCAGTGAGCAATATGACAGGTCAATGAACCAGATTCAGGATCTAAATCTAGCCATAGAAGTCAGTCAGTTTCCACACTGTAAACTTGTAATAGGAGTAGACCACAACAAATATGAATCCTCCCTCAAGTGTGTCAAGACTGTGACAAGATTAAAAACAAACCAAACTCATTGCTATCAAGTTGATGGCAACTCACAGTGAACCTTATAGGACAGGATAGAACTGGCCTTGTGAGGTTTCAAGATTGTCACTGTTTTTGGAAGTAAAAAACCTCATCTTTTCCTCAAAGAGTGGTTGGTGGTTTTGCATTGCCGACCTTGTGGATCACAGCCCAAGGTTCTATGCACACCCGGGTTCTATGCAACCAGATTTAGGAAGTCTATTCCCCCCACTACTGCTTGACTGCTTCAGAGAGATCCTATGGTGAAGCTGACCACACTATGCTAGATCGTACCCTGCGAGAATCTTGGCCTACCCAAGGTGACATAAAAATCTAACTATCATACCTACAAAGTAATATCACTTAAACGACTCTCTCCCTATGCTTCCTGTTTCAATTCTTCCTTCTTACTGAACCACCTATGTTTTGTCCTTGGGTAAGCACTGCCTTTTATTTCATGTGGTTGATTATTTTAAGGTGTGCCTACCTTAGAATAATGGTGTCATTATTCACCGTATGGGCCTTTATATTATTCAGTTGACATTTGAGCTACAGGGGTAAGATCATTTCCAGACTAACAGATTATATGGTGATTATGGAGTATAGTGTCCACGGTTCCACCAGTTTCTAACTTACTAGTAAGATATACCTGGTTTGGGTTTTCATAGTGATTTTGAGCGCTTTTCCATATTTTTCTGATGTTGTAGACTTTTATGCAAATCAACATACATGTACTATATTTATAGAACAGCAGAAGAATGTTGAAAGATGGGTATGGCCAGGCTATTAGCACACTTGAGATCTGGGCTGACTTTTCCAGTCATCACTCTTCCTCTCTGGACCTTCATTTTTCTGTCAAATGACAAGGTTGGATTAGATAGTCGGAGGTCTTGCCCAGCTTTAACCTGTGGTGGTTGGAGCCTTTGTGTTGATCACAACCTGTAACTTTCTTTCTTTCTATGTTTCTCTTCAAAGAAAACTTACATATTTTATACATTTGAATTCCTGCTGGTACAAATGAGTAAGCATGCAGTTGCTAAGTGTGTCAAATTGACCTCATCCAAAAGAGTCTCAGAAGAAAAGCCTGGTGATCAACTTCTGAAAGATGACAGCCATTAAGAACCCTGTGAAGCTCACTTCAACTCTGAATTAACTCAATAGCAACTGTTTATTTATTTATTTGCTTATTTATTTTATGTGCAATGAAGAACTCCTCATTGTCATGCTGAACTCATTGTGATATCCTGAGTGGATGCATCCAGGCAGAGCCGGAGAAGTATGAAGCTAGGAGTCAGTCAGATATGGGCACAAGTCGGGGTTCACTGTGACCTTGGGCAAGTTACTTGTCCTTTTTGATCTCCAGTCTCTTTATCTAAGTTTAGGAGTAAAGCCGGGAGGATGAACTAGCCAGTATCAGAAATCATCAAGGAACTGACTGAGCAAATGTAGGTGCTTACCCAGGAGGAATTTCCTCCTTCTTGTGCACAGAACGAAGTGAACCATATCACCTATAGCACTGACCTTGCCTTGATTTTAAGTATTATGTGTTTACACACTTTGATGCTGATGAGGAAGAGCTACCTCTCCTGCTATCCTCTTAGCAACTGGATAAGAGAGTCTTAGACCATGAGAGATGTACTTGAGAGAGTTATTTTGATAAGCAGCTGGGTGGGGATTGGTTGAGACCCCTCTGGATTGTCCTACAGTAAAATATATTATCGCTAAACTTCCACTTAAAAAAGAGTAGTTCCTAGTCTTTACAGGATGCTAGTCTTGCTGAGTCTAGGGCCTGGATGGAGTGTGAGTCTGGGAGCCGAGTGAAATTGCTCTCAACTACAGTAGAGAATGGTATTTGTAGGGTTAGCAGAAGTGCCAAATGGAACAAGGGAAGGAAAAAAACCTTTAACGGGGACTTTAAATAAGCCATTATCTCACTCATATCAGCACACATGTACAGCAATGCTCTGTCACATGGAAACTCAGGTACCCTGGCATGCAGAGGTGCAATTACATAGACTCATGTGAAGGAATCCATGTGTATGTGTGTGTGTGTGTGTGTGTGTGTGTGTGTGTGTGTGTGAACACATGTGCTCTGACACTTAAGACAGCTAACTTTAACTCTTATGGACACACAGTCTGTTGTAATCTTCCCCACTTTTTTTTGGCTTCCCCACATCCCAGGCAACCTGGTTGGGGTCAGAATGCTCTGTTTCTAGAAGTTGGGCTCAGAGCCTTGCACTGGCTTCACAGAATAACACAAAATGCTGAAGTATGTAGACATCATGATATTTCTTGCTCTGCTGCATTTGAATAATAGCATATTTCCCCCTGCTTATGCAGTCATATGTTTAATCATTAATATACACCAGGTTCTGTGCTAGGAACTGGAAATAAACCCCCCAAATCCATGACTGTTGAGTTGATTCTGACTGGTGTAGAGCTTGTAGGACAGAGTTGGACTGCTCCACAGAGTTTCAGAAGCTGTAATTCTTTTGTGGAAGCAGACTGCCTCATTCTCCTCCCTCAAAGCAGGCAGGGTTTGAAATACTGACCTTTCAGTTAACAGCCCAGCACTTAACTCCTTAACTGAGCATATGATAATGAGAAAATCAGGTGCCAACTCTCCTTTCTCCACTCAATGAGTTTGGAACTTGTGATGTACCTGTAATGGGTGCCAAGAGAGGGGATATTTGGGATGTTCTGAAAGTGAATTACAAGGGGATAGACTCTTTCCTTGAGGATCTGAAAGGAACACAGACTGTGCAGAGCATGGACAAGGAATAGGAAATAACAGAAGAGCAAACAAGAAATGGAAACAATCTAGAAGACAATGAGATGCAAAATATGCTCAGGGATTTGAACTTTACCTGGAAGACCACAAGAAGTCAATGAAGATTATTTCAATGGAGAGTTAGGTAGCGAGATAACATGCTCAGTTTTATTTGCTAAAATTATTGCTTGGGTTTCCATATAGATTCTGAGTTCTTCCTTTAAAGCCAGGGTCCTCGTAGAGAGCCCATGACAAGATAGCAACAATACCTAGCCAAGACTGGTTACATGCAATGGGCTGACTTTCCTCTCAGGATCCCATCCCAACCCCCACCCCCCAACTTAGTGTGTGCAGTCTGCAATGTAACATTTCTCATTTTAGGAGATGCCGTTCTAATGCACACTTACTGAGTCCCCAGAATTTGCCAGACTGAATCAAATCATTCTATGCTCACAGCAGCCTTCTGAGGCACACAAAACCATCTTCATTGTAGAGATGATTGAAAGGAGGAAGAGGCAGGACCCTGTCGTTGGGCCAACCTAAGCATATTCTAGGTACTGAGCTTGCCTTATCCAATCTCATCTGAACATCTATGAAGTAGGAATTGGTATCTTCATTTTAAGATAAGGAAACTGATGCTGGAGATGAAGTGGATCGTTCAAGGACACCTGTTCAGTAAACAGTATGATCGGGATTGTATTCCAATTCTTGGCCTGCAAGTTCAATTCATTCTACAAGATCGTTTGCAGACAACTCAACAGAAACTCGTTTCTTTCCTGGGTGCCAGCTGGGAAAACACAATGAAGATTAGCCAAGGGCAACTAGAGTGGCATAGGGCATCCTCAGGGAAGCATTTAGAGGGTATATGGGGAGTGGGAATTCTCCCCGCCTGCTCGCGGGTGACCTCCCATATATTTCATTGTCCCCAGAGATCATCTGCACAGAAGGAGGGTACAGGCCACAGGAGCAGGGATGCACATAGGTTGCATCAACAGTCATGCCAAACTTTTGGCCTCTTAGGGTGAGTGGCTGAAAGAAAATACAGTCAGGAGAGGCATCTTGGTGTGTTGAAAGGTCACCGAATTTGGAGTCAGAATTCTCTTGGATTTGAATCCACACTTTCTTATTCAGAATTCGTAGGATCCTGGGCCCTGTCCCTTGAGTAGAGCATAATGAGAAAGTGCACAACCCAGGAGTAAGGCTGCTTGGGTTCAGCACTGCCTCTTCCCTAGCTGTGTGACCTTAGGCAAAACCTTTTCGTGTTGGCCTTTCCTCCTTTGCAGGTGAGGAAGGATAATAGCAGTCAGCCGCTGTGTACACAGGTACTGTGGCTATTAATGAACAGACGAGTGTAGTTGTTCAGTACCCACATGTTGGAATGGCTTAATACATGGTAACTCTCATCACCCTTCACTGGAGAGGCACATCTGTAGAATAAGGACAATTATTGCCTCCACATAAAGTTTGGACAGAGGTGTGGGAACTGAATGGCAACGCGTGGACAAGGTATCCGGAACCACAATGACCACCTGTGCAGTGCATCCCATTGCATAGCTGAGAAAGCGGAGCTCAGCTAGGTTGAAGAAGGCAGCAGGTGGTAAGCAGTGCAGCCAGGCCAACCCTGGTCACCACTGAACACCACCACTTCTTGACTTCTCTCCCCCTCTCTCTCCACAGATTTCTTCTGCACCTGTAGTCGATGCCGCTCAGTTCTTTGTCTCAGTGCTTGACCTTGCGTCTGCTCCCACCTCCCTTTCCCCAGATCTTTGTGAGAGAAATCACCAGATGTTTTCACCAACTGCAAATATTTACTCGAAATTCTCCAGGCTGGTCCTTTGCGTTGTCAATCCTTTAGGGAGTAGCGTAGATTGTGTTTGCTGCTGCAAACCCCCTCTCTGTCTGCGCGCTGGGATGCTGGCAGAGTCAAGAAATAATAAACTTCGTCTCCTCCCCAGACAGCACTCCACCATTACTTCACTTTATCAATTACACACGTCTTTTGAGCTGAGTTATCCCTGCCCCAATCACAAAGGGTAATGAGGGGTGAGGCCTGCTTTGTTGTAATTGCAACCACAGAGCCTTTCTCCAATTAAACTTTCAAGTTACCTTGACAGAGCGGAAGTTCTTGCTAGAGACGGTGAGATGGGTGAAAGGAGACTTCTCTTTGCCTTGACGTTCAGACCTCTCTGTGTCCCCAAAATTGGCCACAAGGAGATTGGAGTCATGCAGTTTTAGTACATTTTTGTCAAATCAGGAAACCTGGGGTGTTTGGAGATGGATTACCCTCGACTCAAGTCAAGTCCCTTTGGATGCCAGAAGTCAACCTTGACCTTCATAGCTCCCTTTATTTTTCTGCTTCCCTTATCAGCAAAACTCATGAGTTACCAGTCTTGAGCTCCACGTCCTGTTCCCTCATTCTCTTTTGGGCTTGCCCAACTCAGACTTCTGTCCTCATCTCTCCATCGAAATAACTTTCTCCAAGGTCACCATTGTTGTTTTGTGTAATAGCTAATCTCAGGAACCATATCCCATGACTTCTCAGCAGTATTTGACATTGCCAACGATGCCCCTTTCCGAAACATTTTCTTGCCCTTGTTCTGAGTCACACTCTTCTCTTGATTGTCTTCCTACTTAATTGGCTACTCCTTTTTCTGTTTCTTCCCAACAAACAAACATGCAGACACACACAGTTCACTGGCCAGGAGTCTCTTCTGACTCAGGTGACCCTCAGAACAGGGTAGAACTTTCCCATGGGTTTCTGAGACTGTGACTCTCTGTGGGAATAGGAAGCCTTGACTTTCTCCTCTTCTTTCCTGGATCATCTAATGCTCCCCACTGCAGGCACTTTTTCTCCTGTTTATTTACATTCAACCCCTATGTGGCCCTACACAGTAGGGTGGCTTTAAATAGTATCTGGGTACTAATGCCTCTAAAATTTACATCGTTTACCTTCTCCCCTCAGCCCACTGGTCTCATGTCTGCTTCCTTAACTGACTTCTTCATATGGGCACTTCAAGTTCAACATGCTCTCACCAAACTCTGGGGGTTTCCTTTTATTCTTCCTTTTTCCTATCCTCCCTCTCAGGGAGTGGAGCTCTATTTTCTCCACGTGGCCCAAGTACCTTGGCATCATCCTTGCTGCTTTGCTTTCTGTCACAGCCTGCCCTAGACTCAGGGGAATGCATCCTTGTTTTCAAAATATATCCTAAGTTTGCATTTTTCAACATCTCCAAAGTTATTGTTTCAGTTGCTTTCATCTCTAGCCTGAGTGATGACAGAAGTCTTCCACAGGCCTTCTTGCCTTCACACTTGCCCCTTTATTCCTCTCCCTTCAGTAAAAGCATTGTGTTAGTCCGGGTAGACTAGAGAAACAAATACGTAGACATGCATATGGATAGAAAGGTATGGTTTATATGTAAGAGAAACAGGATGTTAAGAAAGCATCCCAATCCAATCCAGTATAGTCATAAGTCCAAAATTAACCCAGGTGCCCAATACCAGCCTATAACGTCTCCTTCTGACTCATGAAGTCACAGGCCGGTAGGTGCAGCACCCCGGTGCTTGCAGGAGTCCCCTATGGCTCCTTTCTTCCGGGGCACACGGTCCATCAACAGCATCCGGTGGTAGTAGAAGCAACTCAGCACTGGCAGGGGTCTCCACGTGGCTTCTCCAGCTGCAGAGTTCTGGTTCCATCTGGGTAAAGCCGTGTGGCTTCTCCTCCAGCTCCTCGGATGCTGCCATCTTGTCTTGTCCGTAGTTTGTTGTCTCTACGACTAATTCCCAACAACTGGGGAGATAGCATCTCATCTCCATGAGGCACATCAGGAGAAAGTCATGCCCACACACAGAAGCCTCATTGGCTACACAATGGCTATCTCCAGATTAACAGGCTAGACTCCCCTCCTTCATCTCCATCATGAAATCAACATAAGCACATGACTGTCACAAGCATGAGCTTTTTAAAAAAAGTCAGATGACAGTACTCATTATACTCACATTTTCCAAAGATTCCCCATCTCTCACTGTCACTGAGTTAATTCTGACTCATAGCAATCCAACAAGACAGCATAGAACTGCCCCCCCCCCATGGCTTCTGAGAGTAGAAAGCTATATCGCTCTCTCTCTCGCTCTCTCTCTCTCTCTGTCCCTCTCTCTCAGAAATGCTGGCAGCGTCAAAGTGATAGGTTAGCAGCCCCAGGTGGAACTCATTGTGCCACAGGTGTTCCTTGCTCCCTCTCTCAGAAGAAAATAGAAGCCTTCAGCCTGATTTTCAAAGCGTCCCATGGTCTGGCCGTGTTTCCATCCTCATTCCTTGCTTACCCTACTTCCTTTGACCTGCCTAGTGACTAGAATGTTTACTTCCCTTTAGACTCATTTGACTTTAAGCATGTGACAGAATAAATCAGCATCTTAAGAAGAGAGAGACCTGCCATGAGAGATGACAAAATAACCAAGTCCAATTAAGAGAATGAGGCAGTCGTTTCTAAAGAAAATTGTACCTCGATCAATGATATTGAACCACGTTTGAAAATACCATGCTTTAACCAGCAGAAAGGAGTTGGCAAATGGTCAATCAAAGAGCAAGCAACAGCAAGATCTGTTCTACACTGAGGAGTGAGGGGGATACATATTGTAGCAGACTGGGAAGTGTGAGCCGGTCTGAGGCTAAAACCTGATCCTCCGGTTCCTGTAACTCGGGGCTACTTCCTTCACCTTTCTGTACTTCCCTTTCCCCTTTCTAAAGGGGAATAATTACACTATCTGCCTCATACAGAATTATATGAGTCATTCATGTAAAGCATGTATAATAGGGACTCCTATGGTTCGTACTTAATTGGAGAGGCAGTTACTATTAGTAAAGAATTTAGACTCTACAGCCAGACTGTCTGGGTGAGTATCTGAGCTCTATCACATATTGGTTGTGTGATCCTAAGAAAATTACTTCATACCTTCAGCTTCATTTTCTCTCATTTAAAATGAAAGCAATGGTTCTCGACAGATGTTGTGAGGACGCAACGGATTAATATGTGTACGATGTCTAAAACAGAGCCTAGCATGGTATACAGGCAAAGTCAAGCTTTAGTGGAAGCAAATGGCTTACTGGTTGTGACATTCAGTGTAATTGTGTGAATAAATGGGAAAGCCTAGTCAGGAGTCCTGGAGGTATAGTGGTTAAAGCACTTGACTGCTAATGAAAAGGCTGGCAGTTTGAAACTACCCACGACTCCGTGGGAGAAAGATATTCCTGAAGCTTGCTTCTGGAAAGATGGAAATGCTATGGAGTGGTTCTTTTGGGTCCTTCTGGATCTCTGTGTATCAGAATTGATGTGACAGCAGTATTTGGTTGTTTTTGGTAATCTAGCCAAGTTGACACATAGCCATACAATGGTTAAGCATAAGGCTTGGACTTTAGGTTTATAGTATGTAAATTAGAATTTTCTCTTGGTGTTTCCATCATGTATTGCCGCAATTGTTGTTGTTAGGTGCCATCATGGTTTGATGCAAAGCAGAATGAAAGACTGTCTGGTCCTGTACCATCCTCACAGTTTTCCTATGGATGAACCCATTGATGCAGCCACGGTGTCATTCTGTCTCATCAAGGGTCCTTCTTCATTTTCACAGCCCCTCTGATTTATCAGACATGATGTCTTTCTCCAGAGACTGTTTTTCTCCTGCCAGTATGTCCAAAGCATATAAGAAGAAGTCTAGTTATCCTTATATCTAAGGAACACTGTGGCCTTACTTCTTTCAATACAGATTTGTTGGTTGTGTTAGTAGTTGTTGGTACTTTCAATATTCTTCTCCAGAATCACAGTTCAAATACATTGTTCTTCTTTGGTCTTCATTATTCAATGCCCAACTTTCCCATGAATACAATGCAATGGAGAATACCATGGCTTGGATCAAAGAACCATCCTTGCTGTTCAATACTCTAAAGAGGTTTTATTCAGCAGATTTACCCAAGCAATGCATCTTTTGATTCTTGACTGCTGCTTCTGTGAACACTGATTGAGGGTACAAGCAAGACAAAATCCTTGACAACTTCAACCTTTTCTCCATTTACCATGATGTTACTTATTAGTCGAGTTGCAAGGATTTTGGTATTCCTTCTATTGAATTGTAATTCATAATGAAGGCTACAATCCTTGATCTTCATCATGAAATACTTCAAGTGCTCTTCAAGTGCTTGGCTTCAGCAAGCAAGTTTGTGCCATCTGCATACTGAAAGTTGTTAATAAGCCTTCCTCTAATCCCGATGCCACATTCCTCTTCATATAATCCAGTTTCTCTAATGATTAGCTCAACATGTAGATTGAACAAGAATGGTGATAGGATACAACCCTGATGCACACCTTTGCTGATTTTAAATACTTTAGTATTCTTTTGTTCTGTTCTCACAACTACCTCTTGATCCATGTACAAGTTCTGAATGAGCAGAATGTTCTGGAATTCCCATTCTTCTTAAGGTTTTTCACAGTTTATTATGGTCCAAACAATTGAATGCCTTTGCACAGTCAATGACACATAAATAAATATCTTTCTAGGATTCTCTGCTCTGAGCCCAGGTCCACCAATATCAGCAATGACATCCTTTGTTTCACATCCTCTTCTGAAGCCAGCCTGAACTTCTGGTAGTTTCCTGTCAAAGCTATAATAGTGCTGAGTAATAACTCCAAAAATTGTAGTAGATCCTAACCTTTCTATTACTTGCTTTTAGATATGTGGGTTGGCACACGTGGCCTTAATTCAGGCTTGTGATTGGATTCAGGTCTACTCACAGATCTTTCTCTCTGGCACCCAAAGTGACTCTAGACCTAGTCTTCCTACAGCTGATGACACAAGCAGAAGCAGCAAGGTCAAATTATATGAGGATATGTTAAAGTTCTGCTCATAATATGAGCCCAAAGTAAGTTGCATATCCAAGTCCAATATCAATATACTTCACCTACTCTAGCAGGAGACCCTCCAAAGCCATATGACAAAGGGCATATATATGTATACAATTCTAATGCAGAAAGTGAAACATTTGGATCAATAATCCAATCTACCATAATGTTATATTGTCTTTTGAAGTGTGTAAGATATTAGAAGCACTATAATTTGCTATATTCTAGGGTCTTAGGCAATTTTGCGAGATAGCTTCCAACCTTAAGATCTGGAATAGGATGTCACTGAGTAATCTAGGGAAGGAGTGTGGACTCTCATAGGTCAGATCATCCCTAAAATATAAAGTGGTAGTTCTCTCAGCTATGGAGTACTGCTATCATAGAAATAACACAGTGGATGACTTTAACAAACAGGAATTCTCTTCCTCATCATTTAGAAGGCTAGAAATCTGAATTTAGTGTGCTGGCTTTAGGGGAAGACTGTCAGCTCTGGAGAAAGGTCCTTATCCTGGATGGCTGGAGAGCTCCTTATATTTTGGCATCTGTTTTACCCCATCTCTATTTCCATAATCTGTTGCTTTTGTACATATTTTGTAAGGGATTGACTTTTGGCACAGTCTACACTCATCCTCTTTCATTAATATAACAAACAACTCATTCCCAAATGAGATTATAACCACAGGTTTAGAGGTTAGGATTTATAACATATTTTGGGAGGGTCTTTAACTTAACCTATAACAGGAGTCCTTCTTCTGAGTTACAGAAAAACATTAAATTAATGGATGTCAGATTTTGGTGCTCTTGGTTAATTCATTTGGCATCAGGCTATGGTATACTAAGGTGGACAGGAATAGGTGTGGCCCTGTTCTGATTGGTTTTACTATTTAGTAAAGTAAAAAGAAAAAGGACTAAGCCAGTTGCTTTCAAGTTGATTCTGACTCAGGTTGACCCCATACCTTGCTGCACTGCTCTCTATAGGTTTTTCAAGGCTGTAATTCTTTTGGAAAAGGATACTAGATCCCTTTTTCCCCCTGAAGGGTTTGTAATAAAGTAGACAGTTATCAATTAAATAACTACATGCATTAAAAAACAAATAATAGCAACAGACTAACTCACTGTTATGAAATGGATTTGGACTCATAATGAACCCAAAGGAGAGAATACAACTGCTTCTATGGTGTGGCAGTCATGTACTCTTGTGTCAGTTTCATAATTGGGAGTGTAGGGGTGGACTCTAGCCTGTCAATCTTGAGATAGCTCATGAGATCTCTGTGTGGGTATGACTTTCTCCTGAGAATTCTGGGAAATCTCAGGGAAATTTTCCCTTGGAGTTGAGAGACTCAAGACTCAGTCCTCGGGAGACATTGCAGCTGACAAGACAACATGGCAGCATGCTGATAGATCCTGAGTCCTGGAAACTGGAGGAGCCAGAGGAAAAGTGAAATGAGCTTACCCTGATGGAACCAGGCCTCTGAAATCAGAAAAAAACACAGAGATTCTTGCTGGTGCTGAGGTGCTTGAGAAGCTACAGAGAGACCCTTGCCAGTGCTGAGATGCTTATGCCACCACTAGATACATAAGACTCTGCACCCAGTGGCCTGTGATTTTCCTGGCTTCATTGCATGTGCCTCATGAATCTGAAGAAGACTTTATAGACTGGTATTGGACATATGGGTTCATATGGGGCTTATGACCTTGGACTGGACTGGGTTGGGATGCTTTCTCAATATTCCGTTCCTCTTGTATATAAACCTCTCCCTTATAAGCATGTGTTTAAGAATTTGTTTCTCTAGTCTACCTAGACTAACACTTACGGGTTTTATGAGACTGAATCTTTACCAGAAAAGTGAGCCTGGTGATTCAGAACTGCTGGCCTTGTGGTCAGCAGTCCAATGGGTAACCCACTCCATCACCCGGGCTCCCCTAAATGACCCACTTACATAAGCTTGAGTGTGTGAGGTACTTTTAGGGAAAAGAATAAGGACTACAGTAGCTTGGACCAGAGGGTTTGATCTAGACAAAAAGGAAACCAAACCAAGCAAAAGCAGTTTCAATGGAGTTGATCCTGAGTCAGAAGCCACATATTCGCATATTCGTCAGAGCAGGCCTGTGCTCCAAAGGGTTTTTGGTGGCTAATTTTCATGAGCCAATTAATAAGTGTTGCTTCCAAAGTGCCCCAGCGTGGCCTTGAGACGCCAACTTTTTGGCTATCTGTTGGATGTTAACTGTTTAACAGGCTGCTCAAAGGAAAAGGCATTTGATTGGACAGCCGAAGGCCATTTAGATATGTGCCCGTCAAATGTTGGGGAGGGAGAAAATGTCTCACATTCGCTAATGTCCAGTCGATGACAGCAACCCTCACAGGGCAGAGCAGAGCCATTTCTGTGAGTTTCCGACGTGCGACCTTTCAGGAGAGTAGGAAGTCTGGTCTCTCTTCCACGGAGCAGCTAGCGGTTTCCAACCGCTGACTTCGCTGTTAGCAAGCAGCCTCATGTGTGACTGACCACGCTACCCTGGGCTTTATTGCCGTTGTTCAGGCTCAGCTATCCAGTCTCCTGTCTCAGGCCCTTTGCGTTTGCTGTTTCTTTGCCGTGGAAAGCCCTTTGTCTACACAATGAGATCGCTTGCTCTTTGCTCAAATGTCCTTTTTTTTTTTTTTTTAGAAAGGCCTGTCCTGTCAAGTTCTCGACCCATTATCCATAGCACTTCGTCATCCCCTGTCTTTGTATTGTGGGCTTGCTTCCTTATTATCTGTCTAGTTTATCTGTGTGCTTACTGTGCTGCTCGCAAATCTCAGAAGAGATCCACTCAAGACACGCCCTGCACTAATTCTGTACATTAACATGGCAAAGGCATGCCCAAATGGGATTATCATCACAGGTATAAACACTACACCTAACCAAAGGGCTTCAAAAGCTTCCTGGAAAGTGCAATGAAAAGGTAGTGGCGTTTCCCATGAATTTTTTGAAGGTCCCCTGTGTTTTCAGGAGGCACAGTTCACTCAGTACATGACAGGAGGCCCTGATAGTTTCTGAGACTAGAGCTGAAAGTGCCTTCTCGAGGGTGGTGATGGTAGAGATGGGGCGAAATCATGTTTGAGAGGTACAATCAGAGGCATGTAGAAATGTATTTCGAGGTAGAAGGTGAACAAGAAGGAAGATTCAGGATCAGTTCCAGATGTCCAGTTTCGAAAACGCATGAATGGTGGGCCGTTCACCAGAAGACTATGCTGTGACCCTGCGATCTGGAATTTCAGATTTCGAAGATGGAGCAGTTCTAGGTGATGACCAAGTCCAGGGTTAACCCTGGAATGGATGGCTGAATTCACTCAAAACTGCTTATTGAGCATCGCTTTGGCTTCAAGCCCTATCACAGGCCTTGGTCTGCAGAGGTAATAAAACTGGGGAAAAGTTTTCTAGCTTAATCCGATTAAACTGCTAGACAAATGAAAAAGCCTTTAATGTCACATCGTACAATGAGGAAAAGTAAAGTGAGGAAGATGGATAGCAAGGGTAAAGTGGAGGACAGGGTCTGCTTCTAAGCAGGAAGTTCAAGGGAAGCTTTCCTGCAGTTACTGTTCAAATGAGAAGGAGCCATCCGTGTGATCTTTCAGGATAGCATTCCAAGTAGAGGGGACAGTTTGAGTGAAAAACCTTGAGGAGGAAACAGCTTGGCAGGCTCAACAAGCAGGACATGGTAGCAGGAGCAAACTGAGGGCTAAGAAGGCATAGGAGAAAGATTAGAAATAGGCAAGCTAGTCAGGTCAGCCCATTTCTGTCCGTGTTTGGAACTTGGACATCGTTCTAGGAGCAATGTGAAACTATGGGTGGGTATTGAGCAGACCTATACATCCAATAAAAGTTTTAAAAAATAGTTTTACTCGACTATAATGAACAGATCGTAAAATTCAATGGTTCAATCATTTTAAGAAGGCTTGAGCGATCATCACCACTACCAGCTTTGGAACATTTTTTTCCTTTTTTCACCCAATGCTGTTGACTTCTCATTTCCCCAAACCTCCCCTTCTATGCGCCGAGGGGATTATTAATCCAGTTGCTGTCTTTACCAGTCCACTCATCCTGATATCTCTGTACAGAAAAAAGAAATCCAAAGAGAAGACAAAGTAACTTGACCAAATAAACCAGAGGAAAACTTCAATTGAAAAGAAAGCAGGAAATATTTTTAAAGCAATAAATTCAAAATGGGCCGAAAGGGAGATCTAAAGACAAGTGTTACATGTCAAACTAACTAGAGCTGTTAAGCGCCACTTTAAATGTTCTTTGTCTGGCATGAAGGCTGCTCATGTTTCTAGACTCTGCTCAGTGAGGGTTCACTGGACGCTCCATGCACAGAGACGTGGCAAATGGATTTTGAACTTCCATTATCATCCAAAACATGTTGTAGACTTAGGTTCCTTGGATCACACTGGCTAGTGCTCTTTTTCCATGTGGACTTAGAAAACTCCATATTTAGATGGCTTGTTTTATAACTATTCTTTAAGACTCTAGCTATTAATTTTTCTAATATCCGGGCACCATCTGCTTTCTTCATCACTTTGATCCGGTTCCCATATCTCCAGAGATCTCAGGAGGGTGAATACTGAGTAGGGCCACATAGCAAGAACTAATCTTGATCTTATCTTAGGTCTACAATCAAGGGAAAGCTGCCAATCCATTGATATACCTGTGGTTGATTTTTAAAAGCACCATTAGCATTTTAATAGCATACATAATAAATTATCTCCATGTGGAACATGGTAATTCTATGGATAGTATCATTTAAAAATTTATCTTATCTATATCTAAAAATGTGCATATCTATCTATCTATATAATTTTTGATGCTTTATCGGGGGTGCTTACAGCTCATATAACAATACATCCATCCATTGTGTCAAGCACATTTTTACGTATGTTGCCATCATCCTCATTTTATTAGTATTTTTTTATTCAATAGTATAGAGTTTAAAACACTGTTGAGAAAAAGTTTTATATACTCATAGGGGGTTTTAACATATATTTTTCCATGTTAATTGCAGCACAGTTCACAAAAGCGAGAAGCTGAAAACAACCCAAATGTCTAAAGAATGTAGACAGAAACTTTGGTACATACACAAAATGGAATACTATGCATCCCTAAAAAGAACTGTGGTGAATCACAAAAAGACAAATATTATATAAGTTCATGGTAAAGACCAGGACAAAGGTGGTCAGACCTCTGCTCTCAGGTCAGGTAATCTTCTAATCTGGTCCCTCTAACAATGAGTAGTGTGTCCACCTAGTCCCCATAAATGTTTTTTTAAGGCTACCCTAGCTTTCACATGGGATATAGAGTGAAAGGAGCAAGAGTGGAAGAAGGAAGTGCAGGGAGGAGGCCACTGCAGGAAGGAATCTGGGTGAGAGGTGATGGTGACTTGGGCCAACCAAGGTGGTGGGGGTGATATGTGCTGAGAGTCTTGCTGTGAAATACATCTGAAGGCATTGATCCCAGGATGTGATTTTGGTAGAGATGCTAGAGGGAATGTGAGTTTTGTCCTGAGTATTGAAGGGGGAATAGGCTCCTGTTTTGACTTCTTTTTTTTTTTTTATGGGCATCACTGCCTCTGGTGGTCCTGGGCGCTACCCAACTACCGCTGGATTTGAATCACCAAGGCTGCGGGCTGCAGTTCCGCAGTCAACCACTTACGCCACCGGGGCTCAGCCCCTGTTTTGACTTCTTAATAGTGCTGTAACAGTAAGTAGATGACTTTAATGGACAGAAATTTATATTCTACAGATTAAAGAGACTAGAAACCATTATCCAGGGTGATTATTCTAGGGGAAGAGTCTCTCTTTGTCCTCCATGGGAAGATACCTTTTTCAGACTCTACAGACCTCTACAGCCTCTACAGACTCTAGCAGACCTTGATTATATAGTGATCCCTATGCAGTATGTCTCTTCTTTTTTGTTTGTATTTACTTCTCTTATGTGCTCTTTTTGAGTCTCAAAAGTGGTGGGCATAAGACAGTCCCCATCACAACGGCCTTATTAAAATAACCATGAAAACCTTATTCACAAATGGGATTACTTCCATAGGTAAGGATATTAGAACTCCAACTCATATTTTGGTGAACACTACTCAGTTCATTAAAAAATGCCACGAATTAGGATGAATCACAGTGAGTGCAGACCTTCCCTGGATTTGAGGATCTCAAACTCCTGGAAAGGCATAGGGTTCATTGAGCTCATATCAGTAGTATGAGGAATACCACACAAAGTAATACCATACCACAGCTTTGGGTCAAAATTCTCTAGGGAGGTTGTGATAGCTAGGTTTGTTGTGTGAACGTGCCCAAAGAAGATGGGTGAGTTTGTTATGACAACATGGCCAGTGAGTGCATGAGATAGATTGAAGGGTGGAGTTATAAATGCCTGGGCAAGCCTTGCCTTTCTCTCTTGCTCTTGGATCTTTGGATCAACTGGCTGCCTTGTTTGCCCTGTGCCTTGATTTGCAAACTACACTACCCGGGGGACATCTAAACTGTGGGCAGTGTTTCATCCTCTTGTACATAGGGCACTATGAGTTGGAACTGACCTGATGGCAGCTACAATAATACCTGAGAGAAGGAACCTGTTTACTGAGGAATGGGGGTGGAGCGTGCATGTACAGGAGAGATACAGTCCAATCCAATGGAGAAATATGGGGAGGGGACAATGGTATAGGACCTTTTGACATCTGGAATAGATTATCCTTTAAACCAATGGTTCTCAACCTGTGGGTTGTGACCCCTTTGGGGATTGAATGACCCTTTCACAGGGGTTGCCTAAGACCATCAGAAAACACATATTCTCATGGTCTTAGTATGTGAGATACCAATCCTCTATCCCTCTCCAGGTGAGTTTGACCACATGCAGATATGCCCACATGAGAATACCTGGCATGAAGACTGTTACCCATACTACACCATGCCTCAAGACAAAAATTCATTTATTTGTAATTAGAAATAAATATTTTACAATATATAATTGCATACTGCTTTTGTGATTAATAACTATGCTTTAATTATGTTCATTTTGTAAGAATTAAAATATATCCTGCATATCAGACATTTACATTATGTTTCATAACAGTAGCAAAATGACAGTTATGAAGCAGCAACGAAAATAATTTTATGGTTGGGCATCACTGCAACATGAGAAACTATTAAAGGGTTGTGACATTAAGAAGGTTGAGAACTGCTGCTTTAAACAATTCCACTCCTCTATTTAACAAAATTCATTTAGTATTCATTGGTAAATGAATCTAGTAACAATAATGGTCAGAGAGAAGTTCACTTTAAAGATCTTTACATACTAGATAGCCATCCCAGTAATAACCAAAACAAAAACCCTAAACCAACCCCAAATCCTATGCATTTCTGAAACTGTAACTGTTTACAAGAGTAGACAGCCGGGTCTGTCTCCCAAGGAATGGGTGGTTGTTTTGAACTGCCAACCATGTGGATTGCAGCATAATGCATCACTATCACACCACCAGGGATCTTATAAAGAAAATATCTACACCACTACCTGTGCTGTCCGGTCAATTCTGATCCCTGGAGTGGCCTAGTGGATGCATCTTCCACAGCTTTTTCAGTGACTCATTTTACTGAACTAGACTCCAGGCATTTCTTTCGAGGCTCCTG
The DNA here is from genome assembly GCA_004026705.1 of Nesogale talazaci. Classification (NCBI taxonomy): domain Eukaryota; kingdom Metazoa; phylum Chordata; class Mammalia; order Afrosoricida; family Tenrecidae; genus Nesogale; species Nesogale talazaci. The sequence continues at coordinate 38,759 of PVJH01001464.1, forward strand.
TGAGTAGAGTTGGACTTTGTGGTGAGCAACTGAGCATGCAAACTGTTTGCATTCCCAAGGGACTCCAAATTAAATATTAGAGTACAAAAACTAAGAAAAGTAATGGATCGGAACATTTTAATTATACAAATGTGTTTGGAAAATAAAAAAGCTGGGCAGGGAGGAAAGGGAGACATAGGCCTACTTATTGGTCTGTCGTAACAACAACTTATCATATTTCAATTTCTTGCTCTTTTAATTTGAAATCAACCACAGTTACAAAGGAGGGTTGGCTTCTAATGCTAAGGATATGATTCAAATTCAGCAATACAGCTCTTGTGTCAAAATTTGCACTTCTCAACAACAAAACAATAATATATAACGTCTTGCAGCCCCGAATTCTTGTTCACTGTTTAAAAAAATGTATGCACAAAGAAAATCCCATGTGGTCACATCGAATGACAGACTTGAAGAAACTCAAGTTCTGCCTGTTTCCTAACGACCCATCTTTACCATCACTTCGCTTTCAGGGCATGTGGTTTCTTAAGAGTCTTCTGCAGACACAAGGATATGTAGTTTCAGGGGAGTTGGTGACAGAAACTGTGCTCAACAGAGAGTGAATAATTCTGAATCATTGACTTGATCTCAAAATGGACCTGTGTGCTGAGTCCAGACGTGAAGGTCAACTGGAGAACTGGAGAGGATCCAAAGCATGTTCATGAAGAATGTCATGTTTATAGTGGGCAAGTCATAAGCGTGGACTAAGTTGAAGCTTTATTGTTTACATTTATTTTTATACCAACAACCAAGTAGATGGCCCAAGACCAGGCAATATTATCTTGGGTTAGCAACATCACAAAACTCACAATAATGTGTTTTTAAAAACCATTATTCCTCAATAGTAACTACAGCAATTGTTAGAGCTACACCAATAATAGAATTTTTCAGGAAGACTATTTTGTCACTGACAACATTTAGAATTGGCAGGACACGGTGATAATAAAAATGGTTGACTTTTGGTCTTTTTTTGTTGTTGCTGTTATAATAATCTCTGGCGACAGTGCATGCCTTTATTTCCTGTGAGGAATGGACTGCCTCCTTTTCCCTGCTCTCTGTATGCACAGGCAGGGAAGCCAGCCCAGACTATTGCTATTTGAGGAGAGCCCAGACTGAGAAAGACAGATGATGGGATCAGCCTGGATACCTGGGTGAGTGGTTTCGAGAGCAGGGTGAGGGGTGGGGGGCAGAAGGGGAGGTGAGGTTCCTCAGCCTTTGCTGCCCTATAAAAATAGGTGCGGAGTTTTGTCACCTAAGAATTCTATGTTTGTCTCATCTCTCTGTCCTCTGTCCACATGCCATTGTTTCCTCAACACTTTTGTGTGTCCTTCCTGTATTCCTCTCTGTTTTCCATCTTTCCCAGTCTTTCCTGTAACTTCTCCTCTCTGGCTTTGTCTGTTTTCAGGGTTCCTTTGCACCTGGTCTTGGTCTCTCTTGCTCAGCTTGACTGTCTCTCCTGATCTCTGATGCTTTAGGTTCCAATGGGACCTAGTTTTCTAAGTTCAATGGGTCCCAAATCTTCTGTGCAGAACGCTGTCTCCCATTTCTACTGGAGAACAACAGACATGAAGGGAGAAGGTGACAGAATTAAAGCTTCCCATCCCCATGCTTCCAGGGGGTGGTGGTTAGAGTTTTGTCAACTAGACATGAAGGTCAATCATGACACAGCCTGATGGCCTTTTGAATAAGAGAGACCCTGAGCACAGCCAAGTCCTCTTCTTTCCCTTCACGTTTGTTGGTTCTGTCTTCTCCCACTGGTTCATCAGTTTCAACTTGAGTTGCCTGCCAATCCCAGGAGCTGTCAGTGGACTGTGGCCTTGGATTCATTCAACTGACCTTGAATTCATTTACGTTTGCACCCACCAGCTTCTGGCCCTCTTGCTTCTTCATCTGCTTCCTGCTCACCAGCTTCCACAGTTACACGAGTCACAGAAGCGTACAGCTTACATCAGACCTACAGACTCCCATTGGACTGGATTGACCTACTTTTATAACCATATAAGCCATTTCTTTGTTCAATCTCTTTCTGTAAACACACACAACACACACAAGTATCATTGGTATTGCTTCTCTAGAGAAAACAACTAAGCATAGGGACACCTTTCTCTCCCATGAGCTCCTGGAGGTGTTTCTAAAAGTCAGAGATTTTCCTTATCTTGAGGGTCATGCCCAGGAAATGACAGTATTTCTCATCTTCCACCTGGGCTGGTCTAGACCCAGCTAATTGGATGGCCTTAGTCCTTGGAAAGCCCCATCTTTCTCCCTGGAGCTTCTGCTGGTTTAGGACTGGCAACTTTTAGGATCACATCCCAATATATAGCCACGATGCCACCAGGGCTCCTCTAGGACCATCCAAAGTGGTGACTAAATCAGCCCAATGCCACCCAATAACACTGACCATAGTGTGGGCATGTAACCTTTCAGACTTATAGAATTTAGGAGTATGAAATTTTGAAATGGCGCATTAAGAATGATAGCATGGGGACTATGGATTCTCATTTATAGAGCTTTAAGCTCAGAAAATTTACAGCTGAAATCTTGTCTAAAGTAGATTGGACCAATGGCTACCCTGCCTTTTCAATACAGGGGCAGGGAAGTTCCTCCCACTCTTCCTATTGTTGGTATCTCTGACTGTGAGAGTTTCCTGTTAGGATCAGATATTGCTTATCAGACTTCTTGCTTCTCCACCACCCTGACCAGTCCTGGAGCAGCAGAGGCTTCTGGCTCCTGCCCCTGAATACACGTTTGACTTCACTCCCAGTCTGCCATGAGATAAACCTGAGGCTGGGGCATAATCCAGGTGGCCAGACTGGGTGAGGAGGCATGCTTTGACAATTCAACTTGGGTCCCTGTTCTTAAGGGTCAGGAAGGCTGCATCTGTCCAAGAGAAGTCCTGTGCAGTTGACCCTGGCATTCTCTCTGCTCCCTGTCAACTGTATGCCCTTTGGAACCCAGGGTGTGGATGCTGTCTCCCCATCTTCTACAACTGTAGGTGTGCTTTTGTTCACTCACCTGGTTGCCTCTTTCAGGCACTGGACTTTTGGTTGGAGACAGAGAACTCCAAGGGTACAGGTCATTTTTGGGCTGGCCACATAGGATCCCTATCCTTTGTAACCAGAGCTATTTTACTATGGCGGGAGGTTGTACTTACCATCTTGACTATTGCCTCCATTTCTGAGAATAGTTATCATCTCTATCCAGACACATTTTCTTTCTGCTATCCTTGATTGTTGTTCTTGGCATTGGAAAATTAGAACACAAACCACTCAAGTGTACTCAGAGGCAAGTTTCTTCTTCTCTTGTACCCTGTGGAGTCTGGGAAAGAATTCCTGGTCAGCCATGGGCAGCCGGCTTCTGAAAACATGGATAAATCAAAGGCCGTTTGGGTAGAAGAGAAAAGTAGACTCTGGTGTGTACTCAGACAATTAGTAGAAAGCCCAGCAGTCCTCCTCAAGTGAACATCTTCTCTGTATGCTCTTGTATCTGTGACACCACCAGGTGCATCCACGTGCAGAGTGTTTTCTTGGATTCTTTCAGTGGCACGTATGGTGTGGTGGCTCTGCAGGTGATAGACCTGGGGGGCCTACTGTGTGCCTAAGACCAGCTACAGAGCCGGCCCACTGATGCTTACAGCCTGAGTGAGGAGAGATAGACCTGTCACCATTAGGAATTCTTGCTCTTTTTAGACCTGGGAATCAGCTGCTCTCCTGACTGTCCTTGTGGTGATTCAGGTACCTCGTGATCCTGTACAGCATGGAGGGGAAACTTTTATTTTTGCCAAGAGCCATTTGGATGTTTACAACATCATTTTCAGGCCATGCAAAATGATCAACTTAAAAGCTAGCTTGCCGTATTTGATTACACATTTAATGAACTAGCCTCTAACGTGATGGCTGGAGCAGCTTTTCTTTGGTGAGGCGTGTGATGTTAGATGGTATTGACAATTGCATAGGACTTATCCCATCTTTGGGCTGAATGTTCCCACCCTGTTTATACAGAGTTTTCAAGGCTGTAACTCTTTACAAGAACAGACGGCTTTATCTGTTTCCTGCAGAGCAGTTGGTGGGTTAGAACCATTGACCTTTTGCTTAACAGCCTGAATTTGGACTTGAAGCCTCCTAAATGGTGAGAGACTAAATTTTATGGTTGTTAAAGCCATCTATCTGGTACTTCTGGTTATAGAAGCACTGGATAACCAAGACCCTGCCTCCTGCTGACCAAATCCAGCCGTGATGCTGAAGGTAAGGGCAAAAAGCTGATGTGATCCACGGATACAGACCGGCTTCTCAGAGCACAGAGTAGGTCAAAGAAGAGTGAGAGTGGATCTGGATGGGGCAAAGGGAAAATAGCCCTGACTGAAAGATACGAACATTTCAGACAGAGGCAGCTGTAGAAGGGACTTCCGAGAGATTGGCATCATCGGTCCTCATTTCAAGATGAGTAAACCACAGAGGGACCAAGGATCATCAAGGAGAAGATACAGTAAGGTGACATGAATCACAATGCCAGTGCTGTCCTCCACTCGGCATCCCTGGCCTGGGCTGAGGGTGCTTTCAGGGTTTCTCTGCCCAGGTGTTTGTAGCAAGGGCTGGATTCACATATCTCTTTAAAGAGCATGTGTGTGTGTGTGTGTGTGTGTGTGTGTGTGTGTGTGTATGATGGGCATATATGTGCCCTTCAATGCATGTTCCATCCCACTCTTCCCAACATTCAGCTGACCCACTGTGTATTCCTTGGTCCAGCATCTCTGACTTCTATGATGTTCTTTTCCACATGCAGTCTGAGCTTTGCTCTGGTTTGACCAGAGGAGGTTTGATTAATGGGGTCACCATTCCAGTTACTTCTTTTAGTTTTTAAGTTTTTTAGGCATCACTGCCCTCTGGTGGTGGGAGTAGGAGGCTCAGTCTTTGCTCATGTGAACTGGAATTGAACCTCCATCCCAGTGGGCCGCAGTCCCGTGCACAACCACTATGCCATCGGGGCTCAGCCCTCCAGTCACTTCTAAGGCCCGGACTCCCACAGCCCTTGCTTTTGCTGGTGTCAGCAGGGACCCTGTTTTTGATGCTGCTGTGCCTGGGTCAGCAAAGACTACCTGTGTGGATCCATTTCCTTTCAATTACAGTTCAAAATGGACCCCAAGAATCTTCTGAGTGGAACTCACCTCACCTGAGAAACCTCAATGCTTTCCTTTCTGGTAATATTCACTACAACCAAAAGGTTCCTTCTGGACATGTGCAACCTTGCAAGTCTTTTGGACAGAATGCTCTTCTAGGTCTCTCACCCCATTCCCACCCTCTCACTGCAGCGGAAGCTGGTTCTGTTTAGTGAGAACTGGATAGTCATTTAATGTGTGCTCAAAGGCCAGCACAGACTCCTTTGTGAAGAACAAAGAGCAGCTAGAAGAAGCTTTCTAGCTGTGACAATGGCCACACTGGGATATAAGCTGTGTGGCCTGGGTTCCAGCTGTTGGGCTGTATTATCAGCTAGCTGTGTGAAATGGGCTGACAAGGTGTACAACTGTGTGGGCTGGGATTCCAGTTGCGCGAACTAGATTGTTAGCCAGCTGCACCGATTGAGGTGTCGGCCAACTGTGTGGACTTAGGTGCTAACTAGCTGTTTGAAGTGCACGCTAGCTTGTGGGCTGGCTTGTCAACCAGTGAGGTGACTGAAAGTGCCAGGTATTAGGATAGGGATGCCAGAATTGGCCAACGTTGAGATTGGACCATGTCTCAGCTGCTTATGGGGCTAATGCTTTCCTCAAGCCATTTCAATAAATCGAGACCTCGGAATCAAATTATCTTTACCCAGTGACTTTTGTGACAGTATCGAAGATGCATTTCTCTGATGGAAACAAAACAAGAAAAGGTCTTTTAGAATAATAAAATCATTCTTCAGAATGGGATAGCTCTTTCAGAACCATATTTCCAAGGGAAAGAATGACAATTTATGTGAAGATATTTATTTGTTTAACAACTATTTATTGAATGCCTACTATGTGCCAGACAGCATATAAATCATACTTAAGATAGGTGACCAAGGGTCACGATAAAATGTCTGAAGTTGCTTTTATATTTGTTGTGTTCTGCAAGTGATTACTTAATGGATGAGGCCATAATGTGTTGGAAAAGATTTCTCCATCCATTTTTCTCAGGGAACACATTTTCCCCTCTCTGTGTACAGGATCCCAGTGTTCTCAGACTGGGTTTATTCAGAGCAGGCATGAAGCCCCACAACCATGAAGCAGCGATTGCAGGCCCACACAGGGACTTGGAGCCATGGGGAGAAAGATGCTACTGAAGCTGAGAGAATTTGAAAAGTTCTGCAAAAGAGACTCTTCCCTGCCTTCCCTGTTCAGCCAGCTTGATTCTTTTTACCCATTCTGTGCCCTTCCTCCCATCTTCAGCCATGTCCTGGAAATGCACCAGGTTACCTTCAGAAAGGTAACCTTTCATAGTTGCTTTGAAAAAAACAATCAACAAAAGGGGCCAACTCAAGTGAGCTTTCAAAAATCTATTGGAGATCTCGTTCTCTCTCTTGATCTCCAATTGCTTGATAAATATCTATAACCCTGGAGGTCTTGGGGATTTGGAGTTGAGTTGTCAGGCGTGAGGTCGGCAGTCTTCCCCATCAGTTTCTCTTCATGAGAAAGACCAGGCCTTATTCACTTGTAAAATTCACAAGCTCTACTCTGTCTATAGGCTTGCTATGATTTGGTACAAACATATATGCTTCTATGTATATCGATGTAGACAAACCTAGGTAGACATACATACACTGGGATCTTCAAAAGTTCCTGGGAAGCTTCCATTATCTTTTCGTATCATTTCCCCATAAGTTTTTTGAAGTCCCCTTTTATATACCTACCCATAAATGATACATTACCAAGAGGGCGGGGATTTCATGCAGAGGCAAGAGCTACTAATTAGACATGACCTGGTTCTTTTTTTCTGATGAATGACACCTGAAGAGAATCTTTCCTGAGATAACTGTATGTATGGTGCTTGTGGGGAGGGAGAGTCACTGACGTTTCTAAATCTGTGTTCCTATAGCCTTGTTTAGTATAGACTCTGAGAAGACCTTTATAGTGTTTCTCAAGTGGATAGAGAATAGTTGCATGCATTGGGACCAAGTATAAATGTAAAGTACTTAGATAAGAATAAGTGAAAAACAGGAAGCTGCAGGTGTTGGATGGCGCTGCATTGGAAGGTCGGTGTGGTGTTTTAAACAGCTCTGGAGCAACCTGCTGTCAAAAACCAAGTTTTGGGTAGCTCCTATCATCTGCCCAGATTCCTAAGTCAGATGTCTGAGAGGCATCCTCAACTACCCATCTGCTTTAGTTACCCAGTGTTGCTGTCACACATGCCACAAGTGGGTGACTTTAAAGAGCAGAAACTTCATACTTACCTGGCAGGGTTGATATCCTGATCATGCAGGTGGTTTTCCCAGGGCAAGGCTTATCCATTGCACTCCGGGTGTGCTGACCCCTGCAATTTCCCCAAATGTGGGAAACTCAATTGCATAATTTGTGGTAGTGGGGGACTGTGTTCTCGCTCTGCCCTGGTTAAAAACAAAAAAGAGTGGAAACTTCTTTTCTGACAGTTGTAGAGACTAGAGTATGGAAGTCAATGTCTCGGCCACAATATCTTTCCTGTTGGTAGCTCTAAGTATTCTCCATTCCTCACTCTTCCCTAACTGGTAGGCAGTCTTCACATGGGTCTGCTTCATTTGTTCTAGTCTTTTTATTACTCCGAGTATTTTAGGATTCTCCCAACAATGGCACGACCTCATTACTATAGCAACAATCTCATGTTTTCAAACAAGATCACATTCTTCAGCACAAGGACTCTAATTTGGGACACAAGTCAGTCATAACTTCTTCTCTTCATGATTTTTGAGTCTGTTTACTTTATAGGAGGGGCCTTCAAAAAGGTCATGGAAAAAATTCAGTATCATTTGACTCCATTTTGGGATGGATATTTGGATGCCCCCGGGAGGTTTTAACCAGGCTTTAGCCACTCTCTGAGCTCCTGAAAGTGGAGGTAACCCAAACTGTCTCTTAGATACGGACCACCCACATTATGTAAAGGGGGGGGGGAGCATTTTGCTTGCTGCGCACTGGACTTTGAATGCTGCGTAGAGGATTGAAGAGAATGACAGAGTAATTCTTAACTTTTGTTGATGTATTTCCTACCTTTACTCAGGCTTAGGTAGCAATCTGTGGCCTATGATTGCAAAATATATTATCTAGTAAAAAATAGTGATGCTAGAAATAATAAGGATAGCCAGCATTTTTTGAGTTCTCATATATGTCAAGCATAGGGCGAAGTGTGCTGCTTTAAAATTTTAATTTATTATCAGAGTAATGCATTACTTAATTTCCCCCAAACCTTTATTTTGGAGAGGGAAAAAGGAAACCACAGAAGTGTTGAAAACAAAGTGCAATGGACATCTATATATTGTTTATACAGATTCACTGGTACCATTTAGCCACATTTGATTTATATTCTCTCATTTTCTATCTCTTTTTCTCTCTTTGGTTTGTTGCTGCTGTTGAATAATTTGAAAGAAATTATAGCCATTTTGAGATCTTATCTTTAGATACTTCATCATACATTTTCTAAGACTTAATGTCATTCTTCTATGTAGTCCAAATACAATTATCATAACTTTAATTCAGTACTATAATCTAATACATAGCCTGTATTTAATTTAAAAAAGAATATTTATAAAATACTTTGAGGTGAAGGCTGCACTCCTCCCTTCCCTTGATGCCTTCTCTCTTCAGAGAGTTTTCCAATACTGTTGGCACTTTATTCCACTATTAAGTCCATATTTTAAAACAATATGCTCATACTAGTGTTTTTAAAATATTTATTTATCATTATAACTCCCTTCTACTAGGTGATAGCAGGAATTTACTCTCTTCTATCTATAAATACACTTCTCTCCCACCCTCTCAATGTGATTATTTTATTTTAGTTATATTAATATTCAGTAACTAGGCTTTTATGATTATATTATTCTTAATTTGAGTTCCATAAACTCAACTCAACTCACTGCCACTGAGTAGAGGTTGACTTACCGTGACCTTATAGGACATGGCAGAACTGCCCATAAGTTTCTGCAGAAGTAGAAAGCCCATCTAAGTCACATAGCATACCATTCATCATACATGTTTCTTTCTTGAACAACTTTGCTATCCTCTTTTGGCTATAACTCAAACTTATTACCATCAAGCTTATTCTAACTCTTATGACCTTACAGGACAAAGCAGAATTGGAAATTGGCTAATTTCCAAGGTTATAATTTTTTACACCTTCTATTGTGATTCCTGTTTAGAGTCCATCATTAATTTCACCTTTCATGATTCTTACACATTGCTCCAGCTCATTCATTACAATCCTTTTCATGTAGTATCAACTATCTCACTTCCACCTGGGGCTTCCTATCTCTATTTCTTCTTTTTTCCTAATCCTTTTGGACCTTGTCATTGGATAAATGCTGTCCCTTTGATTCTGATAGCTGATTGCTCTAAAATGTATGCACCTCCATTGTGTCATTGCTCCTTATAAACACCATCTGCCATTGAGTCAATTCTGTCTCCTACCAGTCCTGCAGGACAGAGTAAAGCTGTCCCCGTGGGTTCTGATGGGCTCAGAAAGCCTCGTCTTGCTCCCAAAGAATGGCTGGTCACTTCAGACTGCTGACCTGGCCATTAGCAGCCTGACTCACAACGCATGATGTCACCAGGGCCCTTTCTTTCCTTCATGTTGCTGTTGTGAAGTGCGGTTGAGTGGGTTTCCTCTCATAGCAACCTTACGCATGATAGAATGGAACACTGCCTCGTCCTACACCATCCTTACAACTGCTGTTATGTTTAAGCTTCCTGTTGTAGTCACTGTGTCAGTACATCTCATTAGGTGCCTTCTCCTTTTACAGCATCCTTCGCTTTACCAAGCATGAGGGCCTTTTTCAGGGACTGGTTTCATCCAAAGTTCATGAGACGAGGTAGAGTCATCCCTGCTTCTAAGGAGCACTCTGGTTGAACTTTTCCCCAGACAGATCTGTGTGCTCTTCTGGAAGCCCATGGGACCTTCAATCTTCTTTGCTAGCCCCATAGGTCAATGCATGGGTTCTTCTCTTATCTTCCTTATTTAATGCTCAACTCTCACATGAATATGAGGCCATTGAAAATACCGTGGCTTGGGGCAGGTGCATCTTAATGCTCCAAGTGACATGTTTGCTCTTCAACACTTAAAAAGACCTTGTGCAGCAAGATCCTGTGTACTCAATGCCCTGTGTCATTTGATTTATTGACTGTTGCTTCCATGAACATTTTTATGTGTGTTTTTTTATAGACGTGTCTATTGTTTGAATGGAACTTGAGCCACAGGAGTGAGGTTGATTCCAGACCCAAATGGTGAGCAAGGATTAGTCTTGGGAGTTCCACCAATCTCTTTGTGATCAGTAAGCATGACCTCTTTCGTGATTTTGAGTGTTGCTCCTCATTCTTCTACTGATCTACCCAATGTCTTCTAAGGCTATTCTTTTCAAGAAGTTGGTAGTGGTAGCTGGGCACTGCCTACTTCATTTGCTCTGAAGGTCCTAGAGACTAATGGTTTCCACGGCTCTTTGATTTTCATCATTCTTCTTTCCTCTGAGCAAGGAGAGAGGAACAGGAATTGATAGCTCATGAGCTTTTAAGACCCAGTCTCTACTCACCAAACCAAGATGTAGAGTGTTGTCTTTGTGGACTGTGTTGTGCCAATTGAGTATGGTGTCCCATAGATCCACCTGCTCCTTCCCTGAAGGTGTTTGGTTATGTAGGAGTCATTTTCATAACTTCCCCCTTTATGTTTTATTACATTTACAACAAAGATAAGCATCTTCTGTTAAATCTATAAATCTTTATGAGTAGAGTCCCACTCTCTCTCCTTGATCCATTCAGTTTGCAAGTCTATCCAGGCATTTACTCTAGATCACTGTCACTTCAGGATTGTGTATATAACAGTATTACTGTTACTTTTAATTCTTGCATGCTTTCCCGGGTCTTCCCTTATCTCTATCATTTTTGTCAAATCCATCTTATTATATATTGCCTTTTCCTTCACCCAAATACTTGATTCCTCTCCATTTGCAAACTCTGTAACCACTCTTTTTTCCCATTCTTACTTCACAACTCTGCCATTATAAATTGCTACCTCTGGTTGCCTATTTTCAGTCTTGTAGGTTTGCTTTACTGTGTGTAATTTTATTTCTGGATTGATACTGGACAGTGTTTTCATGTAGAATGATCTCCGCTTGTTATTTGCTGTTATTGGTTCTTTTCCTGAAGAACTCTGTGGTAGGTACATGATCTGTCAATTTGAGAAGGGGTGGAGGCTAGCCTTTCCTAGTAGGTCGAAGCTTGATGTCCTCATGTGGAGGCACGAAGAAGATAAATAGCTCGTTGGAGGCCAGATTCCCTCTCTGCTTTGTCTTCCTGTTGATAAGACACATGGAGCTGTGCTGCTGCAGCCAGAATCCTGGAGCTAAAGGAGCCACATGGAGACCCACGCCAGTGCTGAGATGCTTCCACCACCATTGGACCCGTAAGACTGTCCACCCACTGGCCTGTGGTCTTCCTGCACTCAGCGTCATTGCATGTGTTGCTTGAGTTTGAAGGGGAATTTACAGACTGACATTGGACATATGCACGAAGAGCAGACTAAGGACTTGATCTGGACTAGGCTAGGATGTTTTCTTAATATAATATAAAACACTGTTATAAAACACTCTTTCTTGCATACTTATGATTGTCTATGAAATTGTTCCTCTATTCAACCCAGATTAACACAAACTTCCTTCAGTATTTCTGATAAAGTTGATTTAGTGTTTTCAGGTTCCTTCACTTTCTGTTGACCTGGGAATATGTTAATTTTCCTGATTTATTTGAGGGTCAATTTTGTTTGTGAAGGTTTGAGAAAGAAGGCCACATCTTTCTCCTTTAGAGTGGCTGCCACGTTTGAACCACTGCAGTATCCAAGGACTTTAACCATTGTTTATCTATCATTACTGTTGTACCAATAACTATTTCATTCCTGAGATCTCTGGCAGGATTCTACTTTTCTTTTAAAGGGGTTGAAATATAGCTAGTGATGATTAGTTTGATCTTTTTCCAACCTGGTTGCCACTCACCCATCATGCTGTGGATACCCTTTTCCTTCATAGGAAATTCACTTACCTTTGCCTATATTATGCTTCTTGTTTCCGGGATCCTGGGCTTTCCCATTCTTGTTTTACTTATTTGTCTTGTTGGAGAAAATCCTTCAGGAGTTTTCCAAGTAAGAATTCATGTAAGGTAATATTTTCTGGAGTTTGTATATGTGAGATGGCTTTGCTTTATATTGTGACATTTAATTTATAGTTTGACTGAATGGAGAATTTAAAAATTTTCCCTACTTTGAATTTTGGAAATTTCTTCCCACTGTTTCCAACATTCAGTGTCAAAGGTGACAAGCCTGGTGCTGCTCTTGTTTCTGATGCTTTGACTGTCAGTGAATAGGGGATGCTATTATCCATTGCTCTGGCATTTGGTAGACCTTTCAAAATGAAAACTGGTGATTTATTGCCTCAATAATTTTCCACCTTGTTTTTTTTGTTTCCTCCTGTAACTTCAGCAATTCAAATACTAACTTTCTTCACAGGTTTTAAAATCATGTATGAAATTAAGTAAAAAAAAAAAAAAGGTTGTCCATGGGTTATAGTCCTTACAGGCACAGATTTATCACAGCATATTTTTAAAATCATTTTATTCAGGCCTCGTACATTGCTTTTCACAATACATAAATACATAGACTGTGCCAAGCACCTTCACACACCTGCTGCCATCATCATTCACCAGATATCTGGTTTTCCACTTGAACCCTTCATATCAGCTTCTCATCCTTTCCCCTCTGCCCTTACTTCCCTCTCCCCCACCAACCCTCAATACTTTATTAATGAGTATTGTCTTGTCACATCTTACAATGTCCCAGGTCTCCCCTTGCCCACTCCTCCGATGTCTGTCCTTCAGATAGGAGGCTCATCGCAAACATATTGTAAACTGTCCCTGCAATCAGAAAATGGATGCAGACAAGTTATTTTAGTAAGACCCTTGTTTTTGTCTTTTCTGAAAAACCATAAACACCTACTGCCATTGGGTTGATTCCAGTTCATAGTGATCCTCTATCAGCTGCAACTCCTAGGAAATCCACTTAGAACAGAGCAAGACCCTCCCCACTCTTCCACCATCCTCACAATGCTTCTTGTGCTTGAGTTCTGGTTGCAACCACTTGTCCTTCCATCTTGTTGAGTGATGCCCTCTTTGTTGCTGCTCCTCTACTTCACCAAGCATGATGTCCTTCTCCAGGGATTGGTTTCTCTTGACAGCATGTCCAAAGTATGTGAAGTCTTGCCATTCTTGCCTTTAAGGTTCCTTCTGGATGTCCTTCTAAGACAGATTTGTTTGTCTAGTATTCTTGAAAAGGTCTATAATTCATATGCATCAGTTCCTTTTCAGTCTTTCTTTAATGTCCAACTTTCACACACGTACCATGACTCTTTTCAGTCTTCATTCAGTGTTCAGCTTTCACATGTATACCATGGCTTGGTTCAGGCACGTACTAGTCCTTATGGTAACGTCCTTGCTTTTCGATATTTGAAAGAGATATTGGGCGGCAAATTGACCCAATGAAGTGCATCTTTTGGCTTCTTCACTGTTGTTTCCATGAGCAGTGATTGTGAATCCAAGCAAGACAAAATACTTGACAACATCTATCTTTTTTCTCTTTATCACAATTTTGCCTATTGGTCCAGTTTCTTTTTTGTCTCTGATGATTTTTGTTCTTCTTTACATGGAGTTATAATCCATATTGAAAGCTTCAGTACTTCATCACCATCAGCTCCTCCAAGTTGTCCTTGTGTCATCTACATACAGCAGGTTTTATTAAGTCTTTCTTCAATCCCAATGCTATGTTCTCCTTCGTACAGTCCAGCTTCTCTGGCGGCCGAATCAGCATGGACGGAGTATACAACCCTGATGCACACCTTTCCCGATGTTAAACCTGCAGACTTCTCTTGTTTGGTTCGCACAATTGCTTCTTGTTCCATAGTCAAGTTCCGCAGGAACATGATGACGTTTTCTGGAATCCCCATTCTTTCCAAATTATCCTTAGTTTGTCAGGACCTACGTAGTTTCTTGGCATAGTAAAAAAACCACATAAGTGAACCTCTTTCTGGTATTCTCTGTCTTCAACCAATATCCGTCTGACATCCGCGCTGATCACCCTTGTTCCATGCTTTCTTTTGAATCCAGACTGAACTGTCAATATACTGCTCCCTGTTCATTTATTGCTGCGACCTTTGTTGGATGTTCTTCATCCAATTTTCAGCAGCACCTGGCCTAATTTTAACTCCTGATATTGTGCTTCTCCATCATTTCTTCCCACAGATGTAGTCAATTTGTTTTCGGTGTTATTCCATCTGTAGAAGTCTATGTTTACAGTCACCTTTTGTGTTGTTGTAAAAAGGTATTTTCTGTGAACAAGTCATTGGTCTTGCAAAATTCTATGTGCTCTCCTGCTTCCTTTTCTCTGATAAAAATGAAGATGATATTTTACAACCTTGCTCCTTCTTTTTGTTTCTGACTTTTGCATTCCAGTCACCAATAGTAATAAATGCATCTGATTCCATATTTGATCCATTTTGTACTGAACACACTGGTGGAATTCCTCAATTACTTCCTCTCTAGTTTTTTGACTGGTGCATGGCTTGGAATAGTAGTTGTGTTGATTAGGTTTCTTTGAGTGTGAATAGATATTATACTATGACAGACAGCAAGCATGGTACTTCAAGATAGTTATTGAAATCTCAATATTGATGATTAATAAAATTCCATCCTTTTATTTATGTGATCCCAAGTATAGTGAAACATGTAATTTCTAATTCAAAATGGCCAATATTATTTCACCTGATAATGCCTAGGATATCGGTCTTCATGTGTTCCATTTCATTTTTGATAACTTGCAGTTTTTCTAGATTCATACTTCCTTCCAATTTCTGATTATGAGAAAGCTGTTTCTTCTCATTTTGAGTTGTGCCTCATTGGCTAGTGAATGTCACAAAGGCTGTACTCTCACAAGCTTCACTCCATTCTTGTTCTTTGAGGAAGCAGTGCTTTCTCAGTTTTATTTTGAGTGTCTTCTGACCTGAAGGGCTCAACTTTTGGCACTATCTCTGACAATACTCAGTATCTGATCATGTTTCAATGCTATCCATAGGACTTTTAGAGGCTAATTCCTCAGAACTGGACACTTTGTTCCTTCTTCATAGCTTATTCTTAGTCTGGAAACTTCACTGAAATCTGTTCACTTTGGGTCACCCTTATGGTATTTGAAATACTAGTGACATAGCTTTCAGCATCTCGGCAACACACAAGCCATCACAGTAGTACACACTGACAGACAAGTAGCGGTCCGTGTTGTTAGGGTGCCAAGTCTAATCAAAACAGTGACATTTTCCAGGGGATCAAATTGTGTTCCTGATAAATGTCCTTTGAGAGGTACTTTTGGTGTGGGTGTGTGGCGGGGAGAGGCTAGTTTGGGGTGTGTGGGGGGAGGGAGTCTATAGGTTTATGATCAGGACTATAGAATGAATGCGATATAATTTCTCAACAAAATTCTTATAGGACAGCTTTTTCTATCTCTGAAGAATGAACAGGTGTATCATGATGAGATAGGAGGGAGGGCGGGGGATCTCAGCATCATTTTCCTGGTCTTTCTCTCAGAACAACAGTTTTCAATTTTTTAAAAATAACCTTCTTTTTCATACAGACCCCTTTGGTATTGCTGTGGCCCTCAAGACTGTGCATCAGGATTACTCTTTTGGAACTCCTCCGCACCCCCCCCCCCCAACAATTGCCACAATCCCCTGAGCTGACCTTTCTGTCTTGAATTTTACTGACCTGGAAGATATCCTGGGAGTCATTCTTTTAGGTGGACTCTCTCTTGTTAAAGGTGTTCTAAGGAGCCTCATACGAGTGTCTCTCTGAGAGGATTATCTGCAAACATATCCTGATTCCTGATCCAGGCTTGAATGCATTTTGTTTGAAATAAATCTGTACGTGAATGAACTGGAGCCTTAGCAGCACTGAGTTTTGATTTACTGTCACACTCTGTCCAATATTTCATCTCTTTGGAATTTTTTATCCTCTTTGGAGAGTTCCTTGATTAATCCTTATGACCATTCCACGGAGTTGCTTACTCCTGCTATAATACTTTAAACTTTAAAGAGCTCTCTCTTTTATACAGTGGACCTATGAGAGCTTAGACTCACTGGGCTTGCCTTGTTTTGTTAGGTCTCCCAAGTTTGCTGCCTTAGAAAGGGAGGGACACCTTTCTGCCATTTGTTTTACGGGGGAAAAAATGAGGTTTCCATTTCTTGACAGGGTTTGCACTTATATTGATACCAGCTTTCTCAGGTTTTACTGTATTAATATTATTTTATAGTTGTTTCTAACTTTTTTAAATAATTCATTTTATTGGGGGCTCTTACAGCTCTTATAACTATCCGTACATCAATTGTACAAAGCACATTTGAACATATGTGGCTATCATCATTTTCTTTCTACTTAACCCCTTGGCAATCCCTCTTTTTTCCTTCCCACTTTCTCACCCTTGTGAGCTCTTGTTAAATGATAAATTATTATTATTATTATTGTCATATCCTACACCATCCTCTGTCTCCTTTCATTCATGTTTCTGATGTTAGTCCACTTCAGGGTGGGGTGTGTGTTAAACATTGATAATTTTGATCAGTTTCCCCTTTCTCCCCATTTCCCCCCCACAATTTTCCCTCTACCATCATAGTATTGCTACTCCCATTACTATTTCTAAAGGTTTTATCTGTGCTGGAGTTTGTGTGTTGAGAGCGCTTACTTTTACCAGTGTATATGCCCTGGTCTAGCCAGATTTGTAAGGTAGAACTGGTATCATGATAGTGGGGGAGGGAGGGAAGGAAGCATGAGAATGAGGAGGGTCAGAATGGAGACCCAAACCCTTCGATAGACAATTGGACATTCCCTCACAGAAGGGTCACAAGGAAGGGCTGAGTCAGCCAGGGTGTGCAGCATTAACAAAGCACACATGTTTCTCTGGTTGTTTTTTCTTGCTGCATTTACTATAATTTCTTCTCCATTTCTCTCATTATTTGCCTGTTTTTAGTTTTTGTCTTTCACAGTAGATGTTCTTCAAATATCTAGTGAGAATTGACTGCCCTTCCTACTTAAGGAGTTTCTAGAATGCTCAACAGAAGCTCCGCATAGGAAAAGGTTGTGGATAAGTGATCTTTAGAATGACTGGTCAAGGGCTCCGACCACTAAGTAAGAACCTATAAATGTCATTATGTCCCTATTCTGTTAGGTCAATTGCCAGCCTGTCGGTCCCTATCCTCCTCTGCCCACCACTGCCTCACTCAAGCATACTTTACTGCTCTCAAGTCAACATCCTACTGCACATCGGCTCCTGGAAGTCAGCAGTCACAAGCTTCTGCAGATCTACAGTATGGGATCTTAATTCACCTCCCAAATTGTCCATGAAGCTAAATCTTAACGAGCAGGGTCCTAATTGAATCTCTTCTTTTGCCTTCATATTTTCCCTTCGACCTCCCATTCCAACATTAGTTAGAAATTTAGTTTTCCCCTCCAGCTCCCAGGGGCTCTCAGGGTACATAAGAAAAGTCCAGATCAACTGCCGAGTCAATTCTGACTCATGGGGACCCCCAAGGGCAGAGTAGACGTGTTCCCTAGGGTGTCTGAGGCCTGTGCATCTTCACAGGAAGACATGGCCTCATCTTTCTTTCATGGAGTGGCTGGTGGAATCAAGCTGCTATGTAACATCGTAATTTCCTGCTCATGTTCTTTCCCACTAACTTGTATGCCTTTTGAAGGCTGGGTCTCAGGGGACTTGATTCAGCATGTTCTAACATCTTGGCCTATTGGGGTAATAGAGAGGAAACAGAGACACTATGGTTTCTAGAAATCAAGACGCTTTTATGGATCTGCTATAGTCCCAGGCATTTGAGTCCAATTCAGTGGAGCTGTGCTTGCCCTGGACATATCATCAGCAAAGATCAGTTACTAGCAAAGGACATTAGATTTGAAAGTGCCATCAGTGAAAATGAAGGGAACCCACAACAAGACAGACAGGCACCATAGCTGCAACTGTGGATCAAGCATAGCAAACACCACGTCAGGCCAGGGAGCATTTTGTTTTGTACATAAAGTCACCAGTTTCAGGACAGTATACACACCCACTTGTCATGCCTCACGACCCGGGAGTGGGAAATACCTTTAGCCTCTTTTTGAAGACCTCAGTCTATGGAGGTATCCATCAGTTGAGAGCATCAAGGGTCAGGTGGATTCTGGTCCTACCAGAGTCTTGGAAAAGGTCATCATACTTGGTAAAGTAGAGGGGCAGTGAAACACAGGAAGACCCTGATGAAATGAGTTAGCACTGCACTGCAGCAATGAGCTCACACACGACTGCTACAGTGAGCAGGAGGCAGGGCGTAGGGCCACTGTGAATTAGAACTGACTGGATGACATCCAACCATGGCAACAGCAGTGTCTTTGCACCTGTGACTCCTGCATACGCAACATCAACAGCTCAGTAAAGTGACAAATCACATGGGTACATATTAACTCCATATTAACTCAGGCAGTTACAGTTCATCTCCATTGTAACTTCATCTGATGGGGAGTGGCTGCCTGGCGTGTTGATATGGGTTCTGAGGCCTTAAGCAGGTACGGTATGAAAAAAAGTCCTGTGATCAATTAGTGATGTCTGCCATGGGCAGTTACTCTCCATCCCACAACCAGGAGAAAGATGAAAGTAAAATGTTCTAAGACAGTGTTTCCTAAACTTGGCTGATGATAAGAATTACCTGGGGGTGCTTATTAAAAATAGATTCCAGACTCCTTCCCAGAAGATTTGACTTCACCAGGTCTGGAGGGAGGCCTGGGAATCTGTACTGAACAAGAGCTCATGTGCTTTCTGCCATCACAAAAGTCTGAAGACACAACTCTGAGATGAAGGGAGGTTAGGCTTGCAGGACTCCCTGTTTAACAGAGGAAATGTAACAGATCCCAATTCTAGGAAGAAAAGTTAGAACAGACAGACGAGAGTACAGACCACCTAGAAATGAGTGAGGGTTATGTCTGAAACATGATATCCTAACCAAGTCCCCTGAACATCTTCGATGGGGATCTCAGAACCAGCTCAGTGCCTAGCATGCGAAAACTAAAACACACATATGACAGCGAAAAGCAAATGTATTGCCATGGATTCAATTCTGATTCATGGTGACCCTGTAGAACTGGGTGTGTCTAAGACTGTCAATCTTTATGGGAGTAGAAAAGTTCCTCTTTTTTCTGTGGAGGGGCTGGTGGTTTTGAACTGCTGGTCTTGTGGTTAGGCAGCCAGCACATAACCCATTACTCTATCAGGACCCTTCTAGTATGCAGTTGGTCTAAATGAATTATTGTGGCACTATAGTTAAGTGCTTACCTGCTAGCTGAGAACTTAGTGGTTTGGGCCTACCATCACAGTAGCAGTTTCCTTAAAGATGACAACCTTAAAAAGCCCCTGGGGGCAGTTTTACATGTTCATAAACAAATTACCAAGTTGTAGATTCACGCGTCTTAACATTCTGTTACTTCCATGGGCCCTTATCCCAAACCCTGTGTATTGCACTGGGCTGTGTGTTTGAGGTCATCTAGAGAGGCATCAGAAATGGTAGATAGAACCCATAAGAAAACAGTTATGAAGGTCTGGACTTGTCAGTAAGGATAAGCAAAGGTAGACAATTCTCTCCCAATGCAATATAATTGTCTTCACAAGGAGTTCGACACGTCAGGGATCTAGAAAGTCTTTTGAACATTGGACACAGTCCATTTCGACAATCTTCTATATATCCCACCTCACCAGTGGGGAATCAGTTGCTGAAATGAGTCTTTTCCCTCTCAAAACCACTGAGAATTGCTCCCATAAACAGACAAGGCTGGTGTGGACAAGTAGCCATTCCCCACTGCCCCATGTATTGTATGCTCATGCCTAAGACTACCCAAGGCCATGGCTACACCTTCAATGGAACACCCAGACATACACAATAAAACTAAAACAGATGGCTACCATTTTTAAGCATTTACTATGCACCATATACTATTCTGAGCCTCTTACGCATGAACTTATTTTATTCTTTCCAGATCCCACGAGGAAGACACTATTACTACGATCCCTATTTCAGAGTTATAACCGAAGTATTAAGTAACCTCATATGATTACTTAGCTAGTAAGTGCCTGCGGTAACTATCTGTTGCTGCATAACAATCACTACAAGGCTCGGCTGCTTAAACCAACAACGTTTATCTCTTAGCTGCTCAGCAAAGCTTACAGGGTCCTCAGGCTCAGGATTTGTTACAAGGGTTTGTATTAAGGCATCAGCCAGGGCTGTAGTTTTCTCCAGGCTCCTTTGGGGGTGATTCCACTCTCAAGCTAATTCAGGTGAGGGTCTGAAGGATCCTGTTTCTCTCTGGTTTCTGAGTTCCTTCCTTCTTGATGTTCTCGGTTTTAGGTGCTGGTTACTCCTAGGGACCATGTGTTCAACCACCTTTCTGTTTCCCATAAGCAGCCTCACTGGCATTGAGTTGATGTCCATTCACAGCAATCCTACAGGACAGGGTTGAATCGACCCTGTGAGTTTCCATGATGATAACTCTTTAAGGGAGTCAAGAGCCTAGTCTTTCTCTCACACAGTGGCTGCCAGATTTGAAAAGCTGAACTTGGGGATGGCAGCCTAACACATAAGGCCTCCAGGATTCTTCTGTTTTCCATCATTCGCTGCCATGAAGTTGATGTCCACTCTTTGTAATTCTATAGGACATGGTACAGCTGCCCCTGTAAGTTTCTGAGGTCAACTGTTTATGGGAGTAGAAAGTTCCTTCTGTTCTCTAAGCAGTGGCTAGTGGTTTCGAACTACTGAACTGGCAGGCTACAGCCCAACAAAGAACCACAGCACCACCAATGCACCCATCTGTTTTCCATAAGAAGTTCAAAAGGTGGAAGTTGGCTATTGTCAGACCAAGCAAGGGGAATGAGAAGGAATGAACAAGGTGGTTGCCGGAGTCAGTCTGTGACCTAACTTTGAATGTGGCATCCCATCACTTTTGCTGTAGAAATTGGATACCCAAAGTTGGGAAGATAAAGGCATGAAGTGATTGGCTTATAAACTTTCTTAGGTGGGGGCACATATTCACAGGATGGTAGGATTAAGGCGTAGGTGTTACTTAATTGCAATTGTGAGGCTAAAGAATTATGTATAAGTGCCAAGTTCACAAGGAGTGGATTGAGATAGCTAAAGTTTATTGTGCCAACCTGACTGATAAACATATGTGGGGTTAATTGAAGGACAGAGAGATAAATGGCTCCATGAGCCTCACCTTTCTGGAGCTTGGCACTCTTGCTCTCTGATGGTTGGACCAGGGTACAGTTGCCTTAGCTAGTTCCTTGCTTCAGCTGGCAAGGCCCACTTCCAGCAAAACATCCCTGAGGAGAAGCCACATGGACCTACCCTGGTGCAGCCCTGGGTTCTGGAGCAGCCATGTGGAGACCCTGCCAGCACTGAGATGTTTGCACTCTGTTTGATTCAGCTTTCCTCCTGCAGTTGGCAACATTGCATGTATTTTGTGAGATGGAGGAGGATTTGTGGCTTGGTGTCGAACATATGGGCTAATGTTGGACTTGGGGGGTTTGGGCAGCACTGAGTTGGGATGTTTTCTTGATGTACACTACCCTTTATAGAGAACACTTTCTTCTATATGAGTTTCTGTGGATTTGTTTCTCTAATATACCCAGACTAACGCACTGTATTAAATGTGTTAGAAGTAAGTCCCTTGGGCTAGCCCAGGCTCAAGAGTAGGACATTGCATAAAAAATGTGAGCGTCAGGAGACAGGGATCATTGAGGGTGATGGTGGTGGAATTTTAGAAGCAATGAATCCAGGTAGTGAGGCCACCCTTCTAAAATGGAGATGACTCACAAAAAGTAAGGAAATGGTAAACACAGAATTTAGGGGGAAAAGGTAGTCCCTCTGAGAGGAGGAAGGAGATGGAGTATGGGGAAAAGGTACGCTGGTTCCAATTTTCTTTCAGAACCACTCAGACCAGTGTTTCATCTGGTAGATAAGATACCTGGAGGGTTTGAAACACTGACACCTCTCTTTCTTTTTCAAATTGTAATTGTGTTCATTTTGGGTCTCCCCTACGCCATTTTACTTGTGGAGTCTAACACATACAAAGAATAAGATAGTCTATGTGGTTGCACTGTTTATCTCATCCAAACAGTGACAGTATTCTCGCAAGCTCCCCTACCCCTGCCCATGTGTGTGGTTCCTTCTCCCCCCTTCTCCTCTTTCTCTCTCCACGCCCCCCCGCCCCCGCTCTTTTAGTTCTTTCTGTTCTGCTTTCCTGGTGGTATCGTGTTATGAGTTGGGTTACAATCACATGGTTGCTAATCCCAAAGCCCCGGCAGCTCCGAGGGAGAAAGATTGGACTTTCTACTCCTATAAAGAGTTAGTCTTGGAAACCCACAGGGGGTCACGATGAGGCAGCACTGACTCAATGGCAGTCCTCTTTATTTCGGGTCGCTTCATGGTCTTGCCCAGGAACCCACATGCTGTGGGGGCTAGGGGCTCTTGAGCCAGTTCCAAGTCAGAGTATCCCTATGTCTGCAAGAACAAAACGTTAATCTTCACAATCATCATGCTTGAGCTCTTTCTGCAGCCACTGTGCCCATTCATCCTGCTGAAGGCTTCCCTCTTTTCCACTGATCCTCTATGCTACTCAGCCTAATATCCTTTCCCAGGGACTGATGACTTTTTTTTTTTAAATTGGGAGCTAATACAGTTATCACATCATTCCACAATTCAATCTTATCAAGCAGTACTGCACAATTGCTACCAGATTCAATTTCAAAACAGTTTCTTCATTCTCGAACTCCTTGATATCAGCTACCTTTTACCTTCCCCTCCCCTACTGTACCCCCAGGAACACTTTTTCTACTGGCTGACTCTATAGGCTCATCAGTCCCATGTGTTCAAAGCACAACCCTCCCTTCTAAGGAACATTCTAGTTGGGCGTCTCTCAAGACAGAGTTATGTATTCTTCTGACGCTCCATAGTATTTTCAGGATTCTTCACTAGCACCATAATTCAAATGTATCAATTAATCTACAGTCTTCCTTATTAATTATCCAGTTTTCACATGAATTATGAGTCCATTGAAAATACTGGGGGCAGGTGCACCTCAGTCCTCAGAGTGACGCCTTTGCTCTTTAATACTTCAAAGAGTTCTTGTGCAGCAAATCTGTCCCATACAATAATATGTCATTTGATTTCTTGATTGCCAAGGCTACCTGAATTCTTTTGACTACATAATGTACTACAGGATGATTTTCAACAGTCTTATTGAATCATAACATTTTCATGCCATTAACCTCTTTAAAGAGCAGAGGTCAGTGTGCCTTTTTAGTATATTAATACATTTTTGTGATTATTACCGCATCTAATTTCAGAACATTTTTGTCTGCACCCAAATAAGTCTATACGCATTAATAATTTCTCCTATTCCTAACTCCAGCTATAGGCAACCACCAATCAATGTTCTGTTTTTATTGATTTTCCTCTTGGAAATTGTGGCAGTCATGTACTTTGGTGTCAGTTTCATGATTGGGAGTGTAAGGGTGGAGTCTAGCCTGTCAATTTGTAGATAGCCAATGAGACCTCTGTGTGGGCATGGCTTTCTCTGACAATTCTGAGAAATCTTGTAATAGTTCCCCCGTGGAGGTGAGAAACTAAAGACTCGGTCTCTTGGAGACATACTGACAAGACAAGATAGCAGCACGCTGATAGAGCCCCGAGTCCTAGAAACTGAAGGAGCCAGAGAAGAAGCCACATGGGCTTGCCCTGATGGAACCAGACCTCTGAAGCCAGAAAAGCCACAAAGAGACTCCTGCCAGTGCTAAGATGCTTCTATCACCATGGATACACAAGACTCTGTACCCACTGGCCAATGATTGTCCTGGCATCATTGCATGTATGTCGTGAATCTGAAAAAGACTTTATAGAGTGATATTGGACATATGGGTTGATATCAGACTTGTGGGCTTGGACTTGATAGGGTTGGCATGCTTTCTCAGTGCTCCACTCCTCTTGTATATAAACCTCTCCCTTATATACATATGCATGTTTATGAATTTGTTTCTCTAGTCTACTTGGACTAACACAGAGACCTTTTATGTAAATGAGACTTTCATCTAAGTACAATATATGGTTGTTCAGTATGTTTTCAAATTTCCTCCATGCCTGAAATGTATATCAGTATTTATATGAAGTCCTTATTACTGAATATCTTATTTTATAGAGATACCATATTTTATTCATCTATTCTACTGTTGATGTACTTTTGGACTGCTATCACTTTTTGGTGATTATAAATAAAGCTGTTTGAGCACTTGTATGTACATGTTTGTGTGGATATATGTTTTTATTTTCTTGGATATATGCCTAGGGGTGAAATTAATGAATCATTTGGTAACTCTAGATCCCTGGGTAGCACAAATGGTTTACACTGCTAGCCTGCAGATTGAACCTTCCATCCAGGGACACCATGAAAGAAATAACAAAAGAAAGGCAATTTGCTTTTGTATAGATTACAGTCAAGAGAGCCCCAAGGCTTATAGGTTTGGTGTTTTGATTTTATGGGAGCTGTTTATTTCACATTTTAAGGAAATGCCCAAATATTCAAATGCAGCATCTTACAGCCCCAACAGCCATACATGTATGAAAGTCCCAGATGCTTACCAACACTTGCTTTATCTGTCTTTTAAATTACAGCATTCTAGTGTATGTGACTAAGGGAGACCTAGTGGCATGGCAGCTAAAGGACTCATCTGCTAACTGAAAGGTTGATGGTCACCATAAAGAGAGAGAGAGAGAGAGAGAGAGAGAGAGAGAGAGAGAGAGAGATTTATCTCAAGTAATGGTTTACACAATTTTAGAGGTTGATAAGTCTGACCTAAATATGTGAACTAGACTTTAGGCTGGAGGTGCCTCCTGGTTCATATAGTGCTGAATTTAGGATTATAGGACTGGCAGACAAGGTAGCAGCTTGCTGGTTCATGGGCTAAGGTGGTCAACAAATCCCAAGATTGATGGGAAATACATAAGTTGCTGGCACAAGGTTCAAGAACTGCATGTCGGGTTATGATGAGCCAGGACCAGGGTCCAGATTGAGCAAAAGTCAGATAGCTTTGCCAGAACGTCCCTATGCATTAGCTGCAGGCCACAAGGAAACTCCCTTTCAGCTGAAAATCTCTAATAACATATTTCAGCATGGAGGTGATTACATTATACCAGATTTTATAATGGAGGATGGTGGCATCAGAACGGTCGAAAGACTGAGAATCGTAGCTTCATCAAGTTGACACAAAAGCTTAACCATGACAAAGGGTTGGATAATGGTGCAAATGCCACAGGTCCTTGTTCTTTCAAGAGAGTTGATTTCCTTCAGTTAATGTTTCCTTGGCACAATTTCTAGACTTTAAATAATTAACAAAATAATTTTCTTGTCAGTTAAATATATCCCAACAGCTAAGTTACTGTTTGGATGGAGAGTCTCCCAACAGTCTTAGCTCCAGAAGAAATACTTCCCCCGTATGATAAATTTGGAAAAGAATGGGTAGGACTATGCTTAGACTGACCACCACCTAGGAATTCTAGACCCCTGAGGTAACCATGACCAGAAGTGAAGGAAAAGAAGACACAGTCCTTGAAAGCACCAAATTATAAAGAAATAAGAGTTGGCTGCTGAGTGGCCACATATTTGCCTTTTACTTCTGAGAGATCAATCTCATTACTCAGCAGCTCAAAATTATGGTAGCAGTAAAAGTGCAATTGCATTTATGTGAAGGTCTAACCCAGGCAGTGCTGCAGATTGCTTACAAGCTCTGTGAGCAAAATGCAAGGCAGGAGGCTGATGAGCATCAGGCCATAGTTTGAAACAACTGTTAAATAGTAAAACAGAAAGCCAAACCTAGAGGATGTGAAATGCAACTTCCAAATTGAGTCACTGCTGTCAAAGGAAAGTCCCGTGCGTGGTGGACTGGTAAAGACTCAGAGTTTAAACATTTTTACCTGACAAGGATATTTGCTTTGTGACCAAACTGCCAGAAGTTTGAGGGTGTCTTATCAGTCAGGCGAGGGTATACTAGAGGAAGAGGAGGAGGCTGGAAGAGTTTCAGCAGATGGTCAGTCTGCTGGAGGGCAATTACAGTCCTGCAGAAATGGATACTGGTGCATGAAACAGATCCCAATGTACATGGGACACTAGGTCAGAATGAGACCAGCACCCTAAGAGACAAGGATGAATCACAAATAGCTTCGCAAATTCTAAATACCAGATGAATGAGTCTTGAGCCTGGAGGTTGATAAAACCGGCAGTGGGATGTGATTTGCTCTAACTGTGGGCACTGTTGGGAGCTGAAAATTAGGGAGGATAATATAATGCTCCTTGAGGGGTCCATTTGACAATTGTCATCATCATCGTAGTACAAGTGACAACTGTAGCAAACACATGTATAGCACTCAACATGTTCCAGCATCTCTTCCAAACATGCTTTTATCTCTATGAAAAGCCTATGAGGTAAGTGCTGTTATTCCTCCCAACTTAAAGACAAGAAGCTAGAGGCATAGAACTTTTAGGTAACTGTGTCTACAATGTACAGCCAATGGGTATCAGAGTCAGGGTTCAAATCCAGTGAGTCTGGCTCAAGGCAAGTTGA
This sequence comes from Nesogale talazaci, assembly GCA_004026705.1. Taxonomy (NCBI): domain Eukaryota; kingdom Metazoa; phylum Chordata; class Mammalia; order Afrosoricida; family Tenrecidae; genus Nesogale; species Nesogale talazaci. The sequence goes on from PVJH01001464.1 coordinate 65,707, forward strand.
CTAAACCTTTGCACACTACCTTATCAAATGCGCTCTCAATCTTTGCTCTTCTTCCTAAGTGATAAAAACAATGGATACTTCATTGACATGAAGACCAAAATCTAGTTGCTCCAGAGTCAATTCCACATGGAATGGAGTAGAATGACAGAAGGGATTTAATGGCTGATTGTTTGAAATTAGTTCACCAGGTCTTTCTTCTGAGGTACCTCTGCGGTTACTCAAACCTTTAATCTTTTGGTTAGCAGTTGAGAGGGATATCTATTTGCAACAACTCTAGATTTCAGCATTGGATAACAGGGAAGGTTAAATGTCTGTGGGATTTCCTGTAATCTAGAACTAATGGTACCCATATTTGTGTCTGTTCTTGATTCCTCCAATGCAGTTTCTTTGAGAATTTAACATGAGGTGTTGCAATGAGACTTTGCAATATGGTATTTTCTTCCTTAAACTTGATAGGTACACAGATATGTGTTGTGCTAATTTATTTGCCCCTTTAATATGTTAAATAATAACATAAACATATAAAATAGTGCATATCTGAGTGGTGTCAGTGAAAATCAGAAAAACATCCAATGTAATGAGTTGACATCCTAATCAAAATAATAAATTCAGACATGCCAACAATCATGAAGATGACACCAGGAAAAGTTTTGCTACCTCTTCATGAATCAGCACCAACTCAGTGTCTACTAGCAGTAACAAAGCATGCTAAAGGCCAGGTTTAATAATGTTCTGAAAATCCAGGCAAAAATTGAAATATGAAGGTTATAAAGCTCAGATGAGCAGAAAGGAAAGCCACCAGCCAGTTCCTCATTCTATTTCCCCTACCCAGCCAGGGATGGCCTTTAATACCTTAGGATATTTGGAAATAGGAAAAAACTCAAGCATTGAGTCAGAGCTGACTCTTAACAACAACTCGTGGGTTTCTGAGACTGTAAATATTTACAGTAGTAAAGAGTCCTGTCTTTCTCCCTTGGGTTTGAAATGTCGACCCTGGAGATTGGAGCCCAATGCATAACCACTGCACCACAAGGGCTCCAATGAAAGTAGAAAAGGCTACATAGGAGCCAAATCTTCCCATTGAATATTTGTAAAACAGCTTTGTTTAAATGGATTTTGAAAAATAAAAACAAAACAAAAATTCATTAAAATAAGTTTTATTTTACACTTTACAAAATTGAAGTGGCATGTGCAACTCTTCACCCCCCCTTTGAGTGAACCAAGGTTGAGCCCACGTTTGATGTTTTTGGTAGAATTTTCCCAACAAAACAATATGATACTACAATATGACCAAAGTGCTGGAAGGTACTAAGAGGCCTGCAAGATTAAAGAGAAACTGCAGTAAAGGCTACAACACAAATAATGTTGCAGCACTAGTAATAACAAGCAATAATTGATGAGTAGATCCATGGGTAAATATGTAGCCAGATATGTGAGGGAGCCATACAGCAGTACACCACACACACATTCACATATAGTTATGGGTATGCATATTTATTCATGTATATTCATGACTATAATAAAATAGATGAATGTACCATTATAGAAAATACATTGACTTTGGGACTGAGTTACTGGACTTGACCTGAAAGCTAAAGACTTTAGTTTCCAGGACATTGAGGTCCACTGGCACAAAACAGTTCATGAAGATAATGTTCTACATCCTATTCTGAGTAGCAATTAGAGCCATATAAGAAGCAATCATTGAAAGAAAAAGAGAAGCCATTATTGGTCTCCTAAAGCAAAGGAGAATGAAAAACAGAGAAAGACTCCAGGAAGTGATTATTTTAAAAGATGAATGATCCATATGAACCACAGCCTCTTTTTCCTTGATACCTGTGAAACTAGATACTGTTCAGCTACCACTACTCTTCAGGCTGACCAGAACCACAAGTGAAGGTCTTCTTTCACTGGGTAAAAATGGAGATTTTTTTTTTTTTAAGATAGAAGTCAACTGACAGGGGCTGGAAAAACCCTTGAGATTTTTGCCCTGAGACTCTCTACCTAAGACCTTGAAACTCAAGATCCTCTGAGACACCACTTCTCAGTCAAATAATAGATGGACCCATAGCCAGAACAGTGACAATCATGTAGAAGGAGCTCTTTAGAACGATCAAACTATAGGAGACCAAAGGGTAACAGTGGCCCCAAACCAAAGGTGAGAAGGCAGGGAGGGACAAGGCAGCCAGATAAATAGAAACAGGGAATCCAGGAAGAAAAGGGGGGAGATGCTGACACATCAGAGGGATTGTAACCAATGTCACGGAACAATTTGTGTATGAATCCTTGATTGAAAAATGGATTTTCTATGTAAACCTTCACCTGCAGCTAAATAAAAGTTTTTTTTAAAGTATATGATTGAATGAAATAGCATTCTCTGATTCATGTTTGACTTTTGCAGCATGATCACAAAAGGGTTATTTTTGTGCAGAAACTCTTTGAACACTTTATCAATTTTCTCAAGAGCCTCTCTTATTCCTTTGATATTCAAACCATTCTCTTTCAAAGTCTTCACGGTATCATCGTCCTTGCTGTTTTCTCCTCTTCAGCTGTTAACTGTTCTAACTCTCCCAAATACTTACTTATCAAAGCCTTTGCACATGATTGAGGCACTTCTCCAACTTCACTGTCAGAGGCTTTATGACATCCTGTCCCCACTTCTCTGCAAAATTCGAAATTATTCTTTTCAATCAGTTTACATTGTATTCCCAGGATTTTGATCACCTGTCAACTGCTGAGAGGTTGAGCAACAAAAGACGTTGATGGGACAGACAGGAATAGAACCCAGTGGTCATGTGGGGATGTGTGAAGGAAGTGCGGGTGGAGACTTTTGGTTTGCTGCATAACCTAGTGAAATGTGGGTTAGATAATGAATACTTTTATGCAGTGTGTCCCTGAATTGTTAATGTCTTCTTGCTATTTCAGGCATCATTGAGTCAGTTCTAGCTTATAGTAACCCTATGTACAGCAGAACAAAACATTGCTCAGTCCCGTGTCATCCTCACAATTGCTGTGTTTGAGCCTGTCCCTGCAGTCACTGTGTCAATGCATCAGATTGAGAGTCTTCCTCTTTTGCACTCCCCAGCTATGCTACCAAGCATGATGTCCTTTTGAAAGGATGGGTCTTTCCCCATAATATGTGCATGCAACATCTCACCATCCTCACTTCTAAGAAGAGCTCTGACTGTGATTTTTACAAGACAGATGTTGTACTTACAATTCCAATACAGTACCTCTGATCTCCTTTGCTAACACCATGATGCATGCTTTCTGTGGTCTTCCTTAGTCATTGTCCAATTTGCATCTGCATATGAAACTCTCAGGTGCAGCTTAATCCTCAAAGTGACGTTCTCGCTCTTCAACACTTTAAAGAGGTCTTCTCCAACAGATTTACCTGATACACTATGTCATCTGATTTCTTGTCTACTGCTTCTAGGAGCATTCATTGTGGATCCAAGGTAAATGAAATACTTGAGAACTTCAGTTTCTGATTTAGAGGCCATTAAGGCTATATAAATTTGCCCTTGATTTTAAATGGGTGCACAAACCTCTACTTGCAACAAATTCTTCTGCAGAATTGCCTTCACTTACTGCACATGCTGCTTTAAAATTATTGTAAAGGCTTCTGGATTTTTCTTGCACTGAAACCTAAACCCAGCTCATTGTCACTAAGTAGATGCTGGCTTATAGTGACTCTCTGAGGAGGACAGGGTAGAACTGCCTCTGTGGGTTTCCAAGGCTGTAAATCTTTATGGGGGCAGAAAGTTCCACCTATCCTCCTGAAAGTGGCTGGCAGTTTCAAACAACTGACCTTGTAACTAGTAGGCTAACCTGTAACCCACTATGCCACCGGGGGTCCATCTCTTGCACTAAAGGTTACATACACATTTGATTTATCAGTAACCCAGACACTTCTGGTAAAGACAGATCTGCCCTAAACACTGAAAAGTGTTCCTCACTGGGCTTCTAACAAAAGGAAGCATAAAGTTAGTGGAATGGTCAACAATTTTCTTAGCAGTAGATTTACAGCAAAAGTGGTGGCACATTTTATATACTTCTTTCTTGTAACTACCTCTGATAAAAGTTGGGGCAATGTGTTCACACACAGCCAGCTCATGGAGGTGATTCTCTAAGGGGATAACTTACTATGGCCCAACGTGTAGTCTGCCTGTATTGGCTATCTATTTCTGTGTAACAAATTACCCCAAACTTATCAGTGTAGAACAGCAAATATTTATCATCTCATAGTTTATGTAGTTCAGAAAGCCAGAAGCAGCTTAGCTGTGGGTCAGCTTCAGCTGTAGTTAGCTAGCATTTTCCTGGGACTGCTTCTAATTTCACTTGTGTGGCCATGTGCAGAAAACTCCAATTTCTTGATATGTTGGTCTTACCCTAGAACTTCTCATTACCTATCTTCACCAAGAACAAGTGATATAACAAAGAGAAAGCAATAAAGATGGAAACCCTGAGGTCTTCTATTCACTAATCCTGGAAGTGAAGTTCAACTATTTTGCTCTATTTTGCCCATTACTCTAGTACAACATTAGTGGTAGCTATGCAAATGTATGATTAACAGGGAGTGGAGCCATTGCCCCTTGGCTGAGTTATTCAAAAGGAAAAATAGTATTAATGGGACAAAGCACTAGGATGAGACTGAGAAGAAGGGAAAGAGAGTGAATGAATTGAAAGAATTTTGGAAGTAAGGGGAATAGAAATTGTAACAGGCCACCCATCCTGGATTGAATTGTGTCTCTCAAAAATACATGTCAACTTGGCTAGGCCATAATTATCAGTGGTTTGATAGTTATGAAATAATTTTGGGGGGGTGGGTGGGAGATGACAGGTATGTAATAATGTGATCAGCCAATCAGTTGCAAGAGGATTAGATGAGGATGTGACACCTTTCTCAGGTCACATCCCAGATGTGATGTAAGGGGAGTTTCCTTGGCACGTGACCTGCACCACTTTTTATGTTACAGAGGTAACAAGAGAGAAATGTGAGAAGAAAATAAAGGACAATAGTACCAAGGCTTGATGATAAACAAGCAGCCATTTAGTACAGAAGTAACCAAGCCCACATGGAAGAAACAAAGCAGCCTTTGTGATTATGAGGTGTTGTTGGGATCAGGTATCAGGAATCTAAGACCCAGAATAAAACCATACCCAGTGTGAATGAGGGATGGGGCATGGGGTGGAGGCCCAATGCCCAGCTGTAGACAACTGGACGTCCTTCATGGAGAGGTCACAGGGAAGAGGTGAGCCAGTCAAGGAGCAGTGTATCACCAATGAAACATACAAGTTTCCTCTAACTCTTTGGTGCTTCCCTCACCCCATTATCATGCCCTCAGTTCTGCCTAACAAATTAGATTAGACCAAAACATGCACATTGCTGTGGAAAAGAGCCTGCAACACAGAGAATCCATGATAGATAAACCACTCAGGACCAACAAGGAGAGTAAAATTAGGGGAGTAAAATTAGGGGAGGGTGGGGGCAGAAAGGGGGAATCAGTCACAAGGATCAAACTAGAACATCCCTCCAGAGGAATGAATAATGGAAAAGTGAGTGAGGGGTGGCAGAGGATGATGTAAGATATGGAAAATATAATCTATAACTTATCAGGAGTTCATGAGGGAGGGCAGGCAGGGGAGGGAGGGAGGGAGAAGAAATGGGGAGCTGATATCAGGGGCCCAAGTGGGAAGAGAATGCTTTGAAAATGATGATGGTGGCATATGTGCAAATATACTTGACACATTGGAGGAATGTATGAATTGTGATGAGAGATGTAAGAGCCCCCAATAAGAGTATTTAAAAATCAATTAATGGGGGGATCAATTAATTTAAAAAAGAGGACCTGAAAGTGGAGCATGCTCTGCACTGAACATCTCCTTGAAGCAGAGAAAGTTGGATACTAAGATATATGGAGCTCTCCAAGGGACACTGGGCCCACAAATGATAAAAGGGAATATATAGCTATATCATCTATATCTACCTATCACTTAAACTGTGGCCATAGAGGAGAAAACTTTTTCCTAGATCTGGTGCCCAGAATTTGATTTTTTAGCCTTCTGAACTTCAAGTGCATAGTCATGGTAGCATAGTGGTTATGTTTTAGACTGCTAGTGAAAAGTCAGAAATCCAAACCACCAGCTGCTCTGGGGAAAAATACGGAGGCTTTTAACTCCCATAAACTGATACAGCTTCGAAAACCCAGAGGTATAGTTCTACCTTGTATGATTAGATCACTATGAGTTGGAATATGGCAGTGAGCATGGTTTGGGTTTAAGCTTCAAGGAAATAAATTTCTGTCTGTTAAAGTCATCCACTTGTGGTATTTATTTTATAGCAGCACTAAATAACTAAAAAGAGTTTGGTACCAGGAGTAGGTTTCATCCACATGCCTAAGCTATAGAAATAGTTTTGAAACTGAGTAATCAGAAGAGATAAAAAAAGTTCTAAGGTTCCTAATAACAAAATCCTGATCATAAACAGACTATTTGTGGAATTAAGGAAATTAAAAGCAACTTGGGTGAGTGTCCAGGAGAAAATGAGGAGAGCTGTAATACTGGGGCTAGCAAACACACACTGTGCCAACCCATGTAGGGTACTTTTAGGCACTTGTTAGTAGAGTCAAAGAACTTTGAAACATACCTGAGCAAGGCAGATGCTGGGTTAGCCCAAAGGGTCAAGGAACCAGGCAGCAGAATCTGAAGTAGAAAAAGAAAAAGAGATGACTTGCTCTCAAAAGGTAGGGTCACAACTTCTAGGGTCTTGAAGGTGAAATGCAGCCCGCTGGGTTTCAAAGAGTGAGATGATTGCCTTTTATATTTCAGAGTCAGGTCTTTACCCTTTTGATTCCGGAGGGTGGTTCTACTGTTCACAAGTGTCAAGGAGATGAGACTCCAGCTGTTGCATAATGTAGAGGAGGTAAGACTATTGTGTCTAAGGCACAAAACAGGGCAGTAGAACCATGGAATGCTGGAAAACAATGGGGTTGGATTACCCTCAATTGAATTAGGAGAATGGTATTGCTAGCTAAAGTTGAGGAAACAGAATTACTGTCTCAATGGATCTGGAAAGTGGAGTCAAAGGCCATGGCCAATAAGCCTCCTTCTAGTATCCAAAGAGCACCACTAATACCAACACTATGAAAGACAGCATCATTGTCCAGATGATCTCAACAGAGTTATTCTCAAGTCATGAGAGCTAATATAATTTTTTTCTGCTGTGTTTTTCACTTGTTTGGTGCCCATTATTTTTTCTTTCTCTCCAATTTCTCTCTTTTGTAATGGCAATGTAGATCTTGTGCCTGCTCCATCACTAAACTTTGGAAGCAGATAACTTGTATTTCTAGATTTTAAAAGTTCATAGATGAAGAGGTTTATTGACCCAGGATAGAATTTGAACATAGAGTTGATTTAAGATTTGGGGGTTGATATGATATGGTGAAAGTGTTTTTTATGGTACAAGGACATCAATTTTGAGTGGCAAAGGGAAGAAAATCATGAATTAAATTGTGCCCTTCCAAAATATAGGCCAATTTGGTATGGCCATGATTATTAGTGGCTTGACAATTAGGTAATGGTGCAGCTTGGTAGATATGTGATGATGTAATCATCTCTGTGATGTGATCAGCCAATAAGTTATCAGGAAATTAAGTTGAGATGCAATACTCTTACTCATCTCCCAGCTTAGATTTGCTATACGGAATTTCTCTGGAGTGAGTGTGCATTACCTTTTACTTACACAAGATAAATGAGAGAGAAGGGTACATAGAAGGAGGGTGCTCAGTGTCACCCAGAAAAGAGAGCTGGGAGTAATATACATCCTTTGAACCTAGGGTCACTATGCTGACCCCACTAGACCTAGGGGGGGATGTTAATACCAAGATACATGGAGATCTTCTAGGAAAACCGGGTCCACAGATTTTGGAAGCAGACACTATGCTTTGCCCAAGGACTTTTGATACAAAATTATTGTATCAAAAAGAACTCAACTGATTCAGGAGGTAGCATAATAGCATGCACCAAATGTATTAAAGAAAGAAATTCAAGATGCACTGGAGGCATTAGCCAAAAACAAGTGTCTAGGAATTGAAATGTTTCAACAAGCTGATGAAGCACTGGATACACTCCCTGATCTATGACATGAAATTTTGACATTGGCTACATAGCCATCGAACTTAAAGAGATCCTTAGTTGTATCCATTACAAAGAAAGATGGCACAAAAGAATGCTCAAATTATAGGACAAAATCACTAATCTCACATGAAAGGAAAACTTTACTGAATATCTTCCAACAATGGTTATAGAGGTTCATTGACAAGAAGCTGCCAGAAGTTTAGGCAGGATTCAGAAAAGAACATAACATAAGGGATATCACTGCTGATAACACAGGGCTCTTGGCTGAAAACTGAGAACACCAGAAAGGTGTCTCTTTGTGTTTTATTGACTCTGACAAGGCACTTTATGATGTGAATCACAACAACCTATGAGTAACCTGGAAAACAAAGGAATTCCAGACCCCTTATTTGTGCTCTTGGGGAATTTATACATGAATCGAGAGGTAGGTTTGCCAACGGAACAACGGAATACTGCATGGCTTAAGATCTGGAAAGGTGTACATCAGGGTAGGTTCCCTTCACCATGTTTATTCCATCTGTATGCTGAGCAAATCATCAGAGAATCTGGATTTTATGAAGAAGAGTATGGCATCAGGATTGATGGAAGACTTAATAACAACATCTGGTATGCAGGTGATACAACCTTGCTTGCTAAAAGTGAGGAAGACTTGTAGCACTTGCTGATGAAGAAAAAAAATTGAAGCCTTCAGTTTGGGCTACAAGTCAATGTCAAGAAGGTCAAAATCCTCACCAGTGGACACCCCAGTCACGCCATGATAAATGGACAAAAGTTTGAAGTTGTCAAGGATTTTGCATTGCTTGGATACCCAATCAGTGCTCATGGAATCAACAATCAAGAGCTTAAAAGAAGAGTTGCATTAAGTAACTCTTCCACACAAAACCACATTAGATTGTTGTGGAATAAGAGTGTTACTTTGGGGACTAAGGTGTATCTTACCCAAGTGGTAGTATTTTCCATCGCCTCATATGCATGTGAAAACCAGATATTTGATGAAGAAGACCAAAGCACAATGGATGAGTTTTAATTGTGCTGGAGAAGACTATTGTAAGCACCATGGACAGTCAAAAGGACAAACTGATCTGTACTGGAAGAAGTAAGCCCAGAGAACTCCTTGGAGGCAAGGGGGGTGAGACTTTGCTTACGGACTTTGTACATGTTGCTAAGAGAGACAGGTACCTGGAGAAGGACATCATGCTTGGTACAGTAGAAGGTCAAACCAAAAGAGGTAGATCTTCTGGAAGATAGGTTGACACTGTGGCTGCAGAGAGGGGCTCAAGCATAGGGATGACTGTGGGGATCATGCAGGACCCAGCAGTGTTTTGTTCTGTTGTCCAGAGGGTCTCACAGACAAATGAAATGGATTCCATGGCACCCGGCAATAACAAGATTCTTAATTTCAATGTCTCATCTTCTAAACTGTGAGAAATGAAAGAGTGTTTGTAGAGCCAGGAGGTAAGATTGCCATGCCCAAGAAACACAGTGTAGTAATTATGCTCCTGTTACAGCAGCTCTTGGGGGTTAAGACACCATCCCATACAATTGTGCCAGGTGGACATGGCGCATTACCTAGATCATATCAGAACCATGAGTGGAGTCAAGCAGTCTCATCTCTTCAGAAATTTGACATGGTCTGGTCCTCATCATTGTCTCTTCTTCATCATGAGCTACTCCCCAGATGCTTCTATAGGTTGGTGTTGGGGAAGACTTTTGGAATAGGATATAGTGACCCTGAATGCTGCAGGAAAGGTGACCACTCAGGGAGAGACCCTCTGTGGCATTTGTGAAATCTTGACTTTGTATTAAGCTCTCCCGTTTTGCTGAAAGGACCAATCAGGGCTTCACTTTGGCATAACAACTTAACTCTCAAAGCAGGAGAGCTGTGGGAGAACTGTTTCTTCTTCATCTTCATATCTGCAATTCCATTTGCACCTCTGTCAAAAAGAAATGTTAATGAGGGCATGCTGACTCTGGAATAAGTTCTGAACTCTCATAGATGGATAATCAGACAATACTACGTTCTATTTCTGACACCATCAATGGTTTTCTGTAATACCAGGGAAAGTCTCAATCCTCTCTGTATCCTGGTCATGCAATGATGAAAAGGAGGGTGACTTTTGCCTTTGCATCAAGCAAATACATGACTCATGCAACATACACTGCTACAGCTACCCTACTTTGTGACCAATTTAAGAAAAGGTACCCCTTATCCCAGGCAGACAAAGCCCTGCTCTGGGTACATGGTTTGGATAGAGGGCTGGATTTCAGCACTCCCTCATCCCTTAGACTGGGTGCCCTTGTGCCGGAAACAGCTCGAAGACACTACATGGTGCCCCTGTGCATGCATGATGTTCCGGGTTCCCAGCAAACAGTAGGCTGTCTGTGGTGACTCAGGAAGCCATCCATGCAGTTCTTCTCAAGGGGAAAGGTTGAGACGACATCCTTTTCTCCTCATCGCCCTTTCCTAGAGCAAACTCAGTGGAAAACTTCTGCAAATGATCCATTAAACTTTTAAATTTACAACGTACTTTGCAAGTCTACTGTACTTTAATAACATAACACACCAAAAGGTTGGGGAGAGCTCCTTTTAAACATTTTATGAATTCATGACTCTGTACTCAGTGTCTCATTCTCATTCCCAACCACAGATCCCTACAAACCCAGGCATTTGCATATTCATATATACAGAAATGCCACCTAGCTCTCTCTATAAATACATTTTAATATCACTTTTAGGAAATTTGTAGACCTGGCTACCTTGTCATAGATTAATGAATATTTGGTTAGATGAAATGGGCTCTTCCTTGACAAGTTTTCTACTCCTAATCAAAAGCTCAGGAGATGCCACCATTTTCATCATATTACATTGTCCCTTCAAGGTAACCCAATCAAGCAGAAGAAGCTCAGGGATGTAGAACTAAACATTGGTATGCCTGCTAGAGGCTGGAACAAAATGCAGAGACCCCTCTGTGCCTTTCTCCCTCACAAGCAGTGTAGCAGAGGGCGTGCCTGGAAATTTTAAGCTGTCAGACTCTGCATCTCTGTCCTTTTCTTGAGCTACGGAAGTCCACCATGTATATATTAGAGGGTTGGTAGTCCAAAGAGAAGCCCTCAACCAATGACTGATGGGCATGTGCAGATAAATATTCCAATAACTTGGTCTTGGAGTAACTCTTCCTCTTAGGATCATGGCTAAGAGAGTCTCAAGCCCTATCTAGAGAATTCTGAGAGTGATAAGGAGGTCAAATGAGCAGTAAGGAAAGAACTTGATATGCTCTTTTTTAAAATTGTTTCATTGACATATAATCCACATCATTCAAATTCAATGATATAAACATATTTTAAAGTGTTGTGTAATGATAACCATAATCAATTTCAGAACATCTTTCTTATATTCATCATTAGCCTTCCTTCCCCCCTACCAACCTCTTCTGTCATAACCCTAAGAAACTATTAATTTAACTACTGTATCTAGAGATTTATATATCCTGGATTTCATATGAGAAACATACAAAATCAACAACAACAAAATCAAAAGAGAAAGCAGAAAATAAAAAACTAGAACAAATTTAAAATAGGTCTAAAGGGAGAACAAATGAAAAGATGTTAAATTTTAGCCTAACTGCATCTGCATTAGTCCACTTTCTAATGCACTGCCTAATAGCAAAACTATTGGCATCACTGGTCAGCGGTCAGAGGGAATTCACTGTCGGTTTAATCCACATGAGGACACTGTAAATGAATTTTGGTCTTTCACTATTGTCCACAGCATTCTGAAAACTGAGTGCTCAGAATTTAATCTCTAGTACCATTCCTTCCTCTAGTCTTGGCATTTACTATTAACAACCCTTTCATCTCACAGGCTGGTGTGCTTCTTCTGTGTGGACTATCACCTTACTTAGAAAACTGCCTGTTTTAAGACAAGCCTTTATGGTCACCAATGTTATTCTTACTGATAGCTGGGTACCATATGATTTCTTAACCACATTTTTCTATAGCACCCATATCTTCAATGATCTCTTCATGAGGACAAATATCGAGTAGGGCCACATCATGAGAACTAAATGCTCTTAGATTAGAGTTACAATAAAGTGTGAGCTCAAAATCTAATATTATATCTATGATGTATTCATGTCCCTGGTACTCTGTAGTGACATCATCATCATTTTATTTACAAATCATCTCCATGGGGTATGAGGAATTCTATTGATAGTATTATTATTCTAGTCAATGGTATAGAATTTAGAATACTGTTAATAAATGGAAAGTATGCATGTATAGGATGGTCTTTCAGAATAAAAAGCATGGACTGTTGACTTGTACAGGTAAGCGCTTAATTTATGCAAACGATGAGGGTTAATAACACTCAAAGGTGGAGCTTTGCCTGCAGGACTCAGACATGTCATAAAAAAAGCAAAGAGAGTATGAAAATAGAAAATGGTGGTAATTGTGAGTTGCCATTTCTCGGGCACTCCCAACCAAGAGATTTTAACCATCCTTAATCACGACTCTGTGCTTCGATGCATTCCATGGAGGTATGGCTTCTGGATTCTCATGTGTTCATCTTGTCTAGAAGGTTTGGGAAGGAGAGAACCAGGACGGCTGGAGAGCGGGTCTGCGAACATCTCTGAGGAATGTTTTTGATATCATTTCCTAGTACTTCCACGTGGGATTGATGTTCTGGCCCTAAACTGTCTAAGCTAGCATAATAGAACACTTTTTGTGTCTCATTATCTTCTCTTCCCTGTTGGCCCTGCTGGCTTAGTGGCTCCATGGATGGCTAACCACAGGTCCTCACTTTGAAATCACTAGTATCTGTATGGGGAAACAAGAGTCTTTCTACTCCCATAAAGATGGTGAAGGTCTTGAAAACCCAAGGGGCCGGTTCTACCCTCTCTTACAGGATCACTGTGATTCAGCAACGACTTGAAAGCACAGAGTTTGAGTGAGGCTCTTCTCTATACCACTTCCCCTACTCTTGCACACTCAGAACTCGTGATTAGCATCACCTTTCTCTTGCAGAGTGTTTGGGGACTTCAAACTGCTAGTCTTGTGGTTAGCAGCTCCAATATCTCCTGAATAAATTATGAAGCCATCCATCATTTTTTAAGGTCTCTTTCTAAGAAAGCCTAAGTGATGTTTAAATTTTGGTCAGAGTAAGTTCATGTTTCTCATTCATAAGTGTTGGGTGAGAGTGATGATTAGAAATAATTTGTTGTTATAAAAGCAAAGCTAAAACAAGTCTAGAAACACATCCAATATGTTTTTTAAAAGCCCTATGAAGTGGATATTATCTCTATTTTATAAATTATTGAGGTGACTGGAAGAATCAAGATGTAGGAATTGGAGGGTGAAGGAAGAAATCGTAGCTTGCACACCTATTGCATGCTAGATGCATGTGATAGGTAGGTTTGTTGTCATGACATGGCCAATGAACACATGTGAGATCACTTGAAGGGTGGATTTATATATGGCTCAGAGAGCCTTGCCTTTCTCTCTTGCTCTTAGATCTTTGGACCAGCGGGCTGCCTTGTTTGTCCTGTGTCTCAGTCTTCAAGTGACACTACCAGTGGGACACCTAATTTGTGGACTGTGTAGCTGTGAGCTGAAGTTCCTTCAAGCCCTGCTTCACGACGCTCCTGGAATATACATCTCTTGATTGGGGAACTGTTGGACCCTGTCATCCGGCTGACTGTTGGTGACCTGCTTTGCTGTTTGCTGCTTGTGGCTGGATAGCCTGAATTGCTCTACAGAGGACTACATGGTGGCCCCAAGACTCAAAGGACTGCCAGTGTACTAGCTGTCTCATGCAAGTGAATTGCACCGAGCCATTTGTACTGCTTTATAAATTAGTTAACTTCTTATTAGCTGTTTCTTATGTTAGATTTATATACATATAGATATCTAATATATATAATTATTAGTGTCCTGGTTTTGTTTCTTTAGAGAACCCCGTCTAACACAATATGTTAAATGCTTAAACTGAAAAAAAACTTTTTTGAACTCATTCTAACTTAAAAGACCAAGCATTTTCCTATATTGCTTGTATCTTTTCTCCTTAATGTTAACATCTTACAGAATCTCAGTCTAATGAATAGATAGAGAAATACAGATAAGCATGTATGTGTGTATGTGCAGGTTGTTAAGCAAACACAATTTCCTAGATTTATCCGATATGAAGATTTAGAAATAATGGCACTGCAATGAGAATGAGCACACCTATGGCCCACAGATTAGCCTTTCAGTACCATTCTTCATGAAAGAAAACCGGTGTTCCTCGCCATCATTCCAGTATTGGAGAAAGATAACACAGGATGAACTGGGAATGTCTGCAGGCTTGTTGAAAGAATATAAGAGTCCACCTGCTTCACTTCCTAACAGCTCATCCTGGAACAACTGTGAGTAACAACTACAAAATAATGCCAGCACTCGATTTTAAACTGTGGAATGAAATATATACATTCATTTTTTACAACAATTCTATGAGGAGTTTATACATTCTTGAAGTAAAGAGAGGAGTCAAAATCCAAGTTCGGGGTTGTAAACCTGGAAAAGTTCCTAGGATAGCAAAGAAAACGAATGGGACAACTCTGTGATGAAAAACTATGACTTCTTCTTGAACTTGAGTAGTGCCCCAACCCTTTGCCAATGAAAATGATGTCTGTTCTGTCCCAATGTTGCTCTGCCCCGTAGACCTGTAAGTCCTACAGTTCTCACACTACTCTTACAATTGAGTCGTTGTTGGGTTCCCTCTGCTTGGCTTAACTCAGAGGTCAGTTGGCATGGGCAATATATGAATCTCCCCTTTCAAAGTCCACTGACTCCTGAGTTATTTTAGAGTAACTCTTCTATTCTGGCCATAACCCAGATAAAGGCTCAGGTCCCACCATGGGAATTCTGAGGTAAGGGAGGGAGTGAAGGAGTAGGGAGTGCAGAGGGGTGGAAACTTGACATACCATTCTTAATCACCCCTCTGAGCCTTGATGCCTTTCCTGATAGCATGTGCACTGGATTCCTCATTTGCTCGCATTTCCTGGGGGGGGGGGGGTGGCGGGGTGGTGGAGGGAGCTGGAGCATTCCACACTGCTATAAAAATAAAGAAGGTGATGAATGGCCCCAAACAGCAAGGAAGGGAAGAAACGGCATATTTTCCCTCTTTCTCTCAGCCATAGATAAATTGCATCTGTCCCGGCTGGGGCCGTGGAGCTCTCGCTGTGATGGGGTCACGATGGCTCTCTGCCAGCCCCCCCGCCTCTAGCCAAGGAACTGACCCAGCTGGCTAACTTTAAAAGAGAGAAAAAGAAAGGAGAGGTCCAGGCCTCTTAACAACTAAACGCCTAGGATCTCTAGGGCCTAGAGACCTCCGCCTCCACATGGAGGCAGCTTCCTCAAGGAGGGCAGAGCTGACCAGTGTGTGCAACGAATGTCTGTCTACACTGCACCTGCAGCTGACTGTTCACATGCATTGGATTCAGGGAGGGCTAGAGGCAGAGGGATGGGCAAGATGACCTGGGATGGCCTCCTTCCTGCCACAGGTTTGGGTTGCATGATGGTTTTTTGGGTTCTGGCTTAGAATCAGACTGTGATAAAACTCCACTTGTTCGCAGCTACAAAGGGCAAACTAAGGGTTAGTGCTGTCAACCGACTCTCCAGGCCATCATTTCAGTTAGGCCAGACCTAGGAGTCACCTTGATTCCTCCTTCTGTTCCATTCCCTAGGCCCACAGGAATTCCATTTCTTGTTGACTCAGACTCCTTGACACTTCCCACTTGGATCTCTCTCACCTTCTACAGGTCTCCTGTCTCAGGGTAGCCTCCCCATCACAATCCCAAATGGTGCAAGTGCTTCCAAATTCCAAAATTATGCATGAGTTCCTGCCTGCACTCCTGTCCTATCTAGTCTATCCCTCTACAGAGCAGCCAGAGCAGCACACATTGAAGTACACATCTCCCAGAATTAAAATGGTTTATGTCCACCCCCATCATCCTGAAGATGACACTCCCATTCTATTGCCTGAAGCCAACAGTCTTGCATGACCTGCCCCCTGTGTGTCCCACCAACTATATCTTTCCTGGGTTGTGGTGCAGCAAAATGTAATCTCCAGAAGGACTGAACCTCCCTGCAACTCCTTAAAGAAGACTTACTTTCTCTTGCCTTGACTGAACCACTTGAATGAACTTTCTTGTCTTCTTTCTTTAAGTGACTCCTTTTATCATGGAAGCCTCAGTTCCAGTTTCACCTCCTCCAGAAAGCCCTCCCCAGACTACATTGAGAAGCTACCCTCTGGTATCACATGGAAGTTCCCTGACAGTATCAGCTAAGTGATCTCACAGGCTCTGTAGTGAGAGGACTTGTACCACCTATGACTCTCCTTTTGAAATCACTGGAGTAACTCACTGAAGCCCTGCATACACCCTGTGTTTGGAATTCCCATTTTACAGATGGTGGCGCTGAGGCACAGAACAGACAAGGCGCTTTCCCAAGGTCACAGAACATACAAGTGACAAAGTCAGGCTGGACACTAGTCCTTGTCTTAAGCACTGTGCTCTAGACCTTGTGTGAAGTGACTGGCAGAGTCTTGCTTTCTTATGAGTTTGCAGTCTTTCTTTTGAGCAGCTGAACTGAAATCGTGGAGCTTTGGCCGGAATTTTAAGAGCTTTACTGGAATTTGGAAGCCTCAGGGGTAGGCTTAATCACTGTGTGGGACAAACAGCTAGCATTCTTAGCTGCTAACCTCATGGTCAGAGGGTTGAGAACTCCCAGGAGTATCTGAGAAGAAAGGCTTGGTGACCTATTTCCAAAACAATCAGCGATCAAAACCCCTTTGGAGCCCAGTTCTATGCTGACACATGGAGGGTTGCTATGGGGAAGAGCTCACTGGATGACAACAGAGTTTTAAAAGAGATTGGCAAGATAGGCTCTGAACATCAGTCACATGCTTTTGTGAATAAAGCTTTATTGGAATATACTCCTGTCCATCGTCTGTTGCTGCTGATTCATCTTACGATGGCAGTCATTGTGACAGAGACCCCCACGGCTTGTAAAGCCTATGTTATCTGTCCTTTGTTCCTTTAAGACAAAATTCCCCAGCCCTCATCAGACAAGTCCTTTCAGCTAGGCAGTGGCAGAGTTGGGACAGGGATGCAAACTTTCCGGACTCCAAAGTCTGTCCAGCAGTTCTTGCTGAGGCCATCTCCTGGCATAGCAGGTGCTGAAAGTGATGGCACGTGGGGCGTGCTAAATCGAAGGGAGGCAGTTCAGGCTGTGGCAGAAGCTCTGTCAGCTGCCACCGCCTCTTCTTCCCAACCCACCTCTGGGTCTCCCTGCACCATGGAGTGTCTTCGCGGAGGCTGTTTGTCTCAGCATTTGAGTCTCTATCACCTCGTAAAGCCTCACTCCTCCCAGAACATCTGGTCAACCTCCGGCATCCAGTGCCAGCTTGTTCCTTCCAGACAGGTGCCAAGAATTAAACCCCTGTCTATTCTGGCAGGCTTCCTCTCTCCAGCCGATCTCTCCACACTGGCATCAGCCACAGACAGAGTTGACCATAAAGGTGCATAGATAAATGGAATGGAAGAAAGATGACATTCTGTGTGTAGATGAGTGTGTGTGTGTGTGTGTGTGTGTGTGTGTGTCCAGAGAAGCCTGGAGGGGGGAGGAGGAGGAGGGGTACTTCTCAGAGGGGAAGAAAGGGCAAAGGCCTCAGGAAGGGAGGGTTGTGTGGGGCTGTCAGCAACTAGAAGAATGATTTAAAATCAATTTCCTGGCCAAGAAGAATCACTCTTGCCAGGGTGAAATATAATGTGAAATAAGAAAGGAACGCAAGCTCGAACCCTGCCACAATGTGCCTCGGGCCACCCGGCTTATGAAGCAAATAAATAACTTTCTCTCTATGGCAGAGAGGCTGATTCCGTTAGCACAGCAAAGGCACGTACTAGGCACAGCCAGATGTGGTTGCCAGGCGGGGGACCAGAGGCCGTCCAGGCTGCCTTGTGAATGGGTTGAAAATCAAAGGATCCTGGGTACTAGAGTGATTGTGCCTATGCTTCTGATGTTAACGAGCTGCTTCGGACTTCACATGACAGAAACTCAACTTGAATTTTATTTGAATTCAGAGGGCCTCTATTGACTCAAGTCACCAAATCACAGGCG
Source organism: Nesogale talazaci (assembly GCA_004026705.1). Classification (NCBI taxonomy): domain Eukaryota; kingdom Metazoa; phylum Chordata; class Mammalia; order Afrosoricida; family Tenrecidae; genus Nesogale; species Nesogale talazaci. The sequence continues at coordinate 83,998 of PVJH01001464.1, forward strand.
ACTCATGGGCAGACTTGCGTGTCAGACACTTGGATGCTGACAAGTCACTGTCCCTCCGATTGTCAATTGACCCCTCATAGATGGACATTCTGCGCAGGGTTGGGGGGGGACCCTGGCCAGAAACCAGCTTTCATCACTCTTGTTAGCTGCTGGGGGGTAGACCCTTGACTCATGGCAGCCTCGTCCACAGGGGAACAACATTGTGTTCTGCTGTTCCATGATCAGTGTGGGACAGACCCCTGTGATCGTGGGGTCTTCACTGTGTCATAATGGCAGATGGCCAGACTTTTCTTTCTCATCTGTATTCATCTACAAGCTCTGTTGCAATCTGCACAGCATCACAGCAGCATACAAACCACCACGGAGACATGGCTGATGGCTGTGCAGGTGTAAACCAGACACGTCCATCTTGGATGGAGGGTGAGACTTCTGAGAAACCATGTGAGAGGAACAATATCACCCTGGTGCCGATTTCCAGAACTCTAAGGAAGAGCCCTGACTAGTCTTTCTTGGACTTGTCCCCTGCTATAGACCAAAACCAAACCCCAAGCCTGTTGCAATGGAGTGAATTCTGACTCATAAGAGTCCTATAGATAGGGTGGAACTCTCCATAGGGTCTTAAGGCTGCGACTGACTTCAGTTATCAGCCGAGTACTTAAAACCTGTCACCAAAGATCCTATCCTGGAACAAACCCAAAGGAAAGCAAGCGCGTTGCCATCAAGCTGATTCTAGTCCATAGCAATCCTCTAGAATAGGGCAGCGCTGCCCCTGCACGTTTCTGAGGCTAATTTTAATATTGTCTGACCTATCAATGTACTAGAGCAGATAAATGAAAAGACACTATGCTTTTTACTAATGGCTTCCAAGGGTAAGAGGGAAGGAAGGGTACGAGAAGGTAAACCCAACCCAGTGCTATTGCGTTCTTCCCATGCACACTGACCACACGGGACAGAGTAGAGCTGTCCCACGCAGGTGTCCAAGGTTGCAATGTGTCTGTGTATAAAACTGTTGCTTCATTTATTTTACAGATCATGTGACTGGGGGCTCTTACAGCCCTTATAGCAATCTACACATCCTTTGTATCAGCATATCTGTACATAGGTGCCATCACCATTTTCTAAACATTTACTTTCTATTTGAGCCCTTGGTATTCGCTCCTCTTTTTTTCTCCTTCCTTCCCCTACCCTGCCACTCTCGTGAACCCTTCATAGTTACACATTATTATTATTTTCTTATCTTACACCAACCTCTGTGTCCCTTCACCCACGTTTCTGTTGTTTGGCCCCCTCCCTCGGGGTGGGGGTGGGGTGTTGCATCGATCACGGTGATCAGTTCTCCCTTCCTCCTCTCCTTTGTTTTAATGTTTCAAAATAGGTTTCAATTTTATTAGCTATTTTTAAAAATTGTTTTTTTTTGGCATTTACTTCACTTTTTAAAAATTTAATTTTATTGGGGGCCCTCGCAGCTCTTATCACAATCCATCCATCTATCCTTTGTGTCCAACACATCTGCACATAGGTTGTCATCATCTTTTTCAAAACATTCTTAATCATTAAGTCTATGTAGTTGTACAATCCCCCCCACAAACAATTTCAGAAGTTTCTTCTTGTATTTATTATTTTTAGTTCCATATTTACCTCCCTCCCCAACCCCCACTGCTATGCCCCCAGGTAATTGTTAATCCAGCTATTGTTTCTATAGATGTACCTATCCTGAATTTCTTATAGGAACATCACAAAAATATGAACAAGCAGGAAACAAACAAGCAAAACAATACACATCCTCTCAAAATACAGCAACTAGTGATTAGATAAAACGTAGGTTGAAAAGCCTCAATCAAAAAAAAAGGCAGAAAATATTAAAAACCGGAAACTATTTTAAAATGGGCCAACAAAGGAGATCAAGTGATAGGGTAACCTAACTCACTCCCTGCTGTGGAGGCCATTCTGACCCACCGCAGCCCCCTAGAGGACAGGGTAGAACTCTCTGTGAGTTTCCAAGACTAACTCTTGTCAGAAGGCAAATGCTTTGTCTTTCTCCCTCCGAACAGCTGCTGGTTTCAAAATGCTGACCTCGTGGCTAGCAGTGCAATGCAGAACCACTATGCCACTAGGGCTCCTTGTCCTTGAGTTCAGCCCTACTCCAACTAAACGGTTTGGACCGGGAGATAACTATGACCCCCAAACATGGTTCTGCAGCTCTCATAAGAGAGGGAGTATTTTAGAAGAGGTCCACCATAGTGTCTGGGTTCTTGCCCCAAACTGGACATAAAAATCACTTCAGGCCATGAAAGGGCTGCTTTTAGGGAGCAGTGGGCTTTTAGTTTCCATGGTGGGGTGGGTGCAATGCCCAAAGAATCTCCGAGGGCCCAATCTCATCTCTGTGTCCTCGGGCTAGCCCAGGCTTTAGCATCAGAATTAGAAATGTGACTGGACACCTGACTGCCTGCGCCCCACCTGGGAAGCGTGCACACAGGGGCTGGTTGGTGTGCTCCAGGACTCTCTGGAGGGACTTTCGCATGAGTGTGAGATTAGACTTACTGGTACCTGCAGGTCCTTCCTATTTTTTAGTCACTTTTGACTCAGTGACATGGTTTCTTTAGCGGTCTGGCTGTTTGAATGTTGAAGGGATCAGGGAAAAATCTGTGAGTGCCTTTTCTTTCCCCTGGGCCTCAATCTCTGGCCTTGAAGAGAGATATCTGTATTCACTGCATCCTCTGCCCAACTTGCAGGGTGCCTGACTTCTTTATTTATCCAATTGTTCTCCCAGTGTTTATCCCCGTGGCACAGTGGTTACACGATGAGGATGCTAACTGCAAAATTAACAGTTTGAAACCACCAGCCAGTTTGTGGGAGAAAGATGAGGTTTCCCATCCCTGTGATAAACTTCTGTCTCAGAAAGCCACGGGGACAGTTCTATCCCTGTGGTCTGGAGGATCCCTATGAGTCTGACAGAACTCCATGTCGAGGAGTTTGGCTTTTGAGTTGGATTATAGGCCAGGCAGGGTTCCAGGTTCTAGTGAGGGAGGCAGACCTTAGCAAAGGAGGGTACTTTCAGCCGGTGATATAAAGGCAATGGTGAGAATAAAATAAAATATTGGGAAGGAGCAGTGGCTGGGAGGCTTATTTAGAAGGAGAGCTCAGAGGAGCCCTCCCTGTAGCCACAGGATTTGAACTGAGACCTTTGTCATGAGGAGAACCATACAACGGCATGGAAGTGAAACATCCTAGGGGTGAAAGGGCAGGTGCAAAGGCCCTGAGGGGAGGAACATTTGGCTTATTACCAATCAGAGGGGCTGCAGTGGTGTGACCAGGGCTAGGTGACCTTACATGAATCCAGCGTTGAGCCGGCCATGGGGACGGGGAGGGAGAGAGAACTACCAGTTAGGAGACTCTCACAACAATATCAGTGGAAAGAGATGGAGGCTTAGACTAGGGTGGTTGTGGTAGAGACCTACAGAAGTGGGTGGATGGGGCTATAGCTGGCATTTCAAGCTACAGAGCTTGCTCATGAGTTAGAAGGAAGAGAAAGAGAGAGAACAAAGATCCTCTGTTTGAGTAACTGCATGAGTGATAGCCGAATACCAAAATCGGGGACCCTGGATGGAAGAGGAAATGTGGGATGAAGGTGAGGGTGAGTCAGGGACAAGGGGTAGGTTTGGGCCCACGGTATCGCTGCCCAATCAGGCCACCTGTAGCCAGGGGCTAAAGAATCATGCTCAGAGACACACTCTGCGTCCCCAGCTGGGTACCCATGGGGGAGACTTCTAGAGCTGCCTTGGTACCCCTTGGATCATTTCCTGGATGGGAGAGTCCAAGCCCTTCTGTGCTCAGAGTCTCAGCTCCACTCTGGCCATCTCTCACCATCTTCCCCAAGGACTCACTCCTGCCACCAAGCTCCTTCTGCCCGCCTTGCCAATGGTGTGCAGGCCAGCACCTTGTGGAACTCATTCCCACACCCTACAGGGGAGGCCTGCCTTCAAGTCCGATGAATGCTCCTCAGGTGCAGTCGCCGCCCACCATCAATCAGTGAAGGCTGGTGTGTTGCTTGATGCACAACAGGCTTCAACAGCCTTCTGGACGAAGAAGGTGGCATCAAGAGCTGGCAATCTCTTCCCAGAAATCAGCCCCTCTGGGGGGCCGCGTAGAGTCAGAGCGTGCATGGGCTCATCCCGAATTGGGGGTCAGAGAGAATTCAGCAACAACAGCTCCGTCCCAGACACAGCTCTGCGTCTCCGAGTCGCAGAGCGGCAAGCAGACCGACAGCTGCTCCTTCTGCCTCTGGCTGCCGGAGGAACTCAGCCTGCTGCAAGACGGGAGCAGACGCTCCACGGAGGCCCATAAATAGGGAATTAGTTGACAATGTCTATACACACAGAGCACATGCAAAGACATAATATCCAGAGAGTATGCAGGGTTTTATCTAACTCCCACCACCCCCAACCAGGAAGAGGTTTGCTGAAGTGTGGTGAGCACAGATTGCCGAACCGCTGCAAGCCCGTCCCTCCTCTTCCCGAGTGGTCCTTCTGCCCCCTCCCCGACGGGAGGGGCCCTTCGGAACTCAGAAGGAGGAGGAGCAGCTCTGAGGGAGATTCACGGCTGACATGCTGATGGGTGCAGAGGGGATGCGGGGGGCGGCCCCGAGGCTTCCTGGGATTGTGTCTCGGAATTTAAAACGCGAGTTTATGGGCTCTGTCTCTTTAGCCCGCGGTTTCCTCATTGTGAAGCTTACAGTTTTATTTGCAGGAATAAAAGTCAGTGGCGGCTGATGGGGCCCTCTGGAGTTGGAGGCAATAACCATTGTGGGCAATGCAGCCTGGAAAATAATAATAATAACAAAGCGGCAAAGCGGGAGAGGAGCTCTTTGAAGGTGGATGATGAATGGTGTACAGTCCCCCGCCCTCCGAACCCCCGCCTCCCCCACCCCCAGCTTTCAGGCAGCCTGCAGTGACTCCCAACCAAAAATATGCCGTGCAGAGAAAGGGGAGGAAGGTTGGGGGGGGGAGGGGTTACTTCTCCCTGGGGGACTGCAAGTGGCAGAAGCAGATGCTATTACAACGGGAGTGCGGGGAAGGGAGCCCAAGCTCTGGGAGCTACAGTTTCCTCATCCAGGTAATGGGGTGAAGGCCATACGGCCTCAGAATTGGTTGAGCAGCTTAACTGAGGGAGCTCAGTGGCGGGATCTACAGTATTTGAGGGAAAGACACATTCAGATTTTAGAGCAGGAAAACAATAGCAACAAAAAATTCTGAACCAATAGTACCCGTAAACTAAAATATCTATTAAAGCAAACTTTGGTAATATTTAACAGTGTAAACTCAATGGTGGTAAGAACCATCATCACTTTCATTAACACAGCGCTGTGCCCATCATGTGACCTGACTGACATTGAGACTCCAGGAGGAGGGATTCCACCCCCCTCCCCCAGCAATCCACAGCATGCAAATAGCAGCGGACGGTAGGCAGGTGCATGAGATCATAAGCAAATGTTTTGGGGTACCATACATTCAGACCATAAGACGCACCCTCATTTCCCCCCACGTTTTTTTGGGGGGGATTGAGTCTTATGGTCTGACAAATATGCTACCGTTGGACCTGGGACATAATAAAACAGAACCCAACTTGGGTGACTTCTGACCCAGAGTTACTGTCTCAGGGAGTTCCAGGGGAAGGGTGTTCCCTGGGTTTTATTTTCTCCCCACCCCACCCCCCGGCCCCATCCCATTGGCTTATTTCCAGGTCTTGCTTCTGAGGGGTATCTGGATGGATTCGAATCACTAATCTTTCATTAGCCTGCAGAATGCCTAACCCTTTGTGTCACTCAGGGACTCTTTAGCATGCACCTGACCCTCCCTAAATAGTAGTTCTGCATTGTTTCATCTTTTCTCCACTCTAAGGTTAAAGGGCAACCAGAAAAGCTTTTCCAGGAGGAGAAAGGAAAGGACCTCAAAGTGGAGCATTTGGGTCGGGGGTGGGGGGTGGGGGACGGTAATCTCTGGAATGGACTTTGCAGGCGCCACCTGAAATGTGATTCTGCCCTCCAAGCTGAACAGTTCTCAATTTCCTGGTCTTCAGGCTTTGAGTTTCTGCCCCCTCCTGTCATCCTCACCGTAGCCCACCTTCCTCCTGCCTATGTCCTACATCCCCTGCCCTACCAGGTGCAAAGCTTTGGGCTAGACTGTGATGTGGGTCTGCAAAGACCACTAGAACCTCTATTCTTTTGTCAATGGGAGTGAGAACTTCACCTCCTTGGGGCTGCTCCCATGTGCTGGCTACTGTGTTAGTCATGTTGTGGTATTCTCCTTTTCCTAATCTGTAATACAGGCCTAGGAGGGAGGTATGAGACTCCCCATGGCAGAGGAGGAGCCTGAGATTCGGAGTGATTGTATGATTTGCTCTTGGCCATGCTGCCAGTGAGTGGGGGGCTTAGACCCCAGAGCCAAGGCTCTTTTCATAACACCAGATGAAGAGACCTGGGCCCTCATGGATGTTCTGGTCACAGAACTAGACCCATCTGCCCCTCAAAGATCTTGGTACCCTTTCTTCTGTGAGCCCCCAGGTGTCCTGAAAGCACCATTTGGCTGAATTGGCCCTTCTGCCACCCCATGCAGCTAGTAGCCTTCAGCCTTTGCTGGAATACTTGCAAACACAGGGCACTCAGGCCTCCCAGGGCCCAGCATGCTGTGGTGCAGTGGTTCTCAAAGTGTGGCCAGCGGATCAGCAGCTTCCATGTCACTGGGAAGGTTGCTTCAAATGCATATTCTCAAGGCCCTCTCTCTGCTTCCCCCCACCTACTACATCAGAAGTTCAGAAGCCTAGAGAGAGGGTCAATTGAGTTTTTACTATTTAATGAACCCAGTTAACCCTCAATACAAATCAGTCATGTGAGTACGATTGGACTGTTTTGACAGATGAGGAAACTGGGTGAGAGAGGTCAAGTCACTAGGTAAAGGAGACTGAGCTAGACAGCAAGTGGCTCTGACTGCTGGATTGGATGTCCGGCTCTGAGCTCATCTCTCATGGCTGACTTCAGTCTGCGTGGTAGCAGGTGTACAGCTGAGCAGTTCATCTGCCTGCTCCTTTTCTAGGCTCTGCAGAATGTGGACCCTTTCGTGTGGCTATTCTAGTGGTTATTTCATCCAAGCCCAAAGCATGGATTCCTTGAAGCAGCCCTGTACTTCTTTCTTATCATTTTTCTCCTGTCCAATCTGTAGGAACCTTGACTTTGAGATCTTATCCAGAGCCTGGGCCAGGCACCCTGATGTCCCAGCTGCACCCTTCTTGCATGCAATAGAACGAACCTCTACTCTTTTAGGTCTCTGAGCTCAGGGACTGAGGAAGAACACAGAGGCCAGTCTCAAGAGCGATCTGGAAGCTCTGCCCAACCAGCATGCCCATCCTGGCCAGGTGCCAGGACTCTCTCTGAGGTTCCCACCCTCCCCACGGTGAGACTTGCATTCTGGCTGGTTTTGCAGTGTGTGCATGTGTGTGGTCTCTGCTCCATTCATGCCAGAACCTGACACAGAGGCAGAATCTTTGTAGCAAGCATATGGCCGGGAGCCCTCTGAAAGCTTGCTCTGTGGGGATCCATTTTGTAGCAAAATTTTGAGTAGAAACATAAGTCAGCAAAGAAAGGAAGGTTGGAATATGCACAGATGATCCCCAGCTTTCAAATATAGAATCTGCAGTGTGTGTGTGTGTGTGTGTGTGTGTGTAGGCAGGCCCCATGCATTCTTGGCTGGGTGTGTTTGGGTTATGTCTGAGTGTGTGCCCACGTGAAATTCCATGACTGTTTGTGCATGGTGAGCTGTGGAAAGGCTGAGGCTACCGTGAACCTGTGGCTGACTGCTGTGTGTGTGTGTCTTGAGTTGGTGTATGTAAGTATATCAAAGCATGTTTTCACTAGTGCAGATGAGCTTGAGAGTACTGTGTGTGAACAGTGTGGTGGAGTGAAGTTACGTGCATCTGGGGGTGAAAGCACCCATGGGAAGGGTAACAGGGTTAAGAGAGTGGTGGTGTCCCGGTGCAAGCTTCGATGTGTGTGCAGGTGTGTGCCAATGGCGTGAGCGAGTGTGCGGGTTCCCACATCCCTATGGGTGGTCTGGCTGAGTGGAGTTGGGGTTGTCTCTCCCGCTCCTGCTTGCACAGCCTGGTGTTTTATGACTGAGCCTCCCAGGCACAATTCAGAGGATGCCCAAACTACCAGACTGATCACTAAAAAATCCTGACAGATGACTCACAAGTTGCTTATATCTTGCCCCAGGGTTATACAGCTGCATTTAGACCCGTCCCTTGGTCCTGGGGCTTTCAGTGGCACTCTACCCAGGCATGAGGTCCTGGAAGTCACCACATCCACACCAGCTCCTCCACCTCAGTAGGTCCCTCCCACCACACAAAGACACAGAGTCTATTTAACTGGACATTGGATTTTCCCACCAGAGACTGACCTTGCTGTCTTAAGTTGAGCTTCTTGCAGCTTAGCAAGCCTCTCCAGGATTTTCAAAAAGGAGCCAGTTTCTCCCTCCTATGATATGGTGGGGAGACTGGACACCAAAGCAGAGAGTAGGTTGGAGTCTGTTCAGGCTGCGTGAGCACATGTGTGGGGTAGCAGGGGTCAAGGAAAGGAAGAAGTGCTTCGTGATCTCTGGAGGAGCGAGGTGCTGGTCATTCCCATAGCTATTGTTGTCATTTATAGAGAGCTTGTGGCTGCACCGTCAAAGTTTCTTCTCGGAACAATCATAGAGGTAAAAGAGTTGACGTTTTATAGGTGAACAAACCACAGTGTCAGAGAGCTTAAGTGACTTGTCTAAGGTCACCTGGCCATAAAAGGCTGAAGCTGCATCTGAATTTTGGAAGAGCAAGGCACCGTCCTGCATTCCACCTGACTAAAAGTCCCAGGCTTAGGCAGGTTTTTAACATGTCACGGGTAAATGTCATGTCACCGTGTCCTCTTTACACAGACCCATCCACACTCAAGTGCTGGATTTTCTTTCCTGAATAGATTTTCCAAGGTGATCCCGCCTCAATGGTGGTGCATTTGACTCCCCTTCAGGGCCAGAAATCAAGACGTGAAGTCAAGTGGAGTTCTCTGTGCCAAAAGCAGTGAGGGGAATAAACTAAACTGTGTTTATGATCTGCGATCTAAGGCAAACCTTACACACCTGTCACTTCCTTGCTGGTGACAGTGGGCAAGTCATTTGCTCATTTAATCACCCTCTGATGTGGCCATCTGTTAGTTTGGCTCTTGTGTATCTAGCCTCCCAACCTCTGGCAAACTAGACCTGAAAATTCGTGGGTGAAGTTTCACACCTCCCTGCCTAGAGGACACTCTCTCGGGTGCTTCACCTCCAGTCAAGGGAGTAGAGTGCTCAACTTGGGCATGACTAATCAGAACATGTGTCTCCTTGGTCATAGTGATTGGCTCAAGGGCAGGCATTCGGCCTAGTTGGAACCAATGAGATGTAACCAGATTTTGGCTGGAACTGTTGGAAGGGACTGACTCTATTTTTAATTGGACGTGCATTTTGAGAGAAGGAAGGCTGAGGCTATTGTGAGCAGCTGGGCTCTCCGGTGGGTTATGTGTTGGTCTGCTAACCACAAGATCAGCAATTCGAAATCTCCAGCCACTCCGTGGGAGAAAGAGACTTTCTGCTCCCATCAAGTCCCAATCTTGGAAGTCCCAGGGGCAGTTTTACCCTGTCTTATAGGGTCACTGCGAGTTGGACTCAACTTGACGTCCATGAGTGAGAGAACCTTAGAATCTAGTCAATGTATGGTGAAGGGCATACAGTGCTGGTGATGATGTTTGAAACGCTGAAGCCAGTGATGCCTGGAGGTGGGATAGCCATGCATGTCAAGATCAGGCTTCTGTGATAGAAAGACAGAAATACAGATGGCTAAGCAAAATACTTTTCTTCCTCAGTAACTGTCCGGAGGTAAAAGTTTCAGGGTTGACAGGACAGAACCCGCTGCCACCGAGTCAAGGCTAACTTGTAGGGACCCTCTTTAGGGTCTCCAAGTCTATAAATCTTTCCAGTAGCCTAGAGCCTCATCTTTCTCCTATGCGGGGGCTAGTGGGTTTTAACTGCCAAACTTGTGGTTAGCAGTTCAATTCTTACCTAACAGTGCCTCTGAGGCTTCTTGGAAGAACCCTTCTTGCTTGATGACTTCCATCACTAGACGTTCTGGGTGGCTCACATAATTAGGGGTTTGACTACTAGATGGAAGATCAGTGCCCCAAACTCACCCATAATTGCCTCAGAAGGAAGACGTGGTGTTTCTGCTTACAAAAGACCACAGTCTTTACATCTCTGTGATACTCCGTTCTACCCTGACACACACATGAGGTGAGGTCGCCATGAGGTGGGTGAACTCAAAGGCAACTGGTTGGCTGGTTTGTCTTTTGGACCAGGACGATTACTCTAGTACCTGGTTCCTCTTTGATATGAAAAAGGATGGGAAAAGAAATATAGTTTTAAGAATCAGCTTTGTTTATAATTTATATCCAATAAATTGACTTATTCTAAATGCACAGTCCTGCAACATTTGACTCATCGGTAACCACCACGCCAGTTAGGACACAGAACATTTCCATTCTTTCAGTTAGCATTCTACTCCTATGCCAGACCGAAGGTGCCATGAACCTATTTCTTCTAATTTTGCCTCTTTTAGGATTTTATATAAATGGGATAATACACTGTGCAGTCTTTTTTTGTCTGGCTACTTTGACTTAGAAGAATGCTTTTAGGATTCAGCAATACAGATGCTTGTATCATTGCTCGATCCCTTTCATGGTTTGGACATATTCTGTTGTATGGATGTGTTCTAGATTGCGCTTCCATTCACTAGTTGATGAGTAAAACTTGGATAAACGTTTGCGCACAAGTGTCTCAGTTGATGTATCTTTTTTATTTCTCTTGGGCAGATATGTGGAAGTGAAATTGCTTAATCATATATTAAATATATGTTTAACTTTATGTGATTCTACCATTAATTATGCTGTTGTGCAATGCCATTGAGTCATTTCTCACTCCTGGGACAGCAGAATAAAACAATGCCCCGTCCTGGGTCATCCTCATAATTTTCATCATGCTCAAGGACCTGTTGCTGCAGACACTGTGTCGATCCACCTCCTTGAGGATCTTCCTCTGCTTTACACGCATGGTGTCCTTCCCTAGAGACTGGTCTCTCCTGATGGTCTAGCCAAAAATGTAAGATGAAGTCTTGTTGTCTTTGCTTCTAAACAGCCTTCTGTCTGTCTGCCCTTCTTCCAATGCAGGTTCGTTTGTCCTTCTGGCATTCCATGGTGCTTTCCATATTTTTCACTAGCACCATATTTCAAATGCATCAATTCTTCGCAGGCCTTCTTTGTTCATTGTTCCATTTTCACATGCATCTGAGACAAAGGGACATATTATGGTTTGGGTCAGACACATCTTAGTCCTCAAAGTGACCCTTCACCACTTTAAAGAGGTCGTGTGCAGCTGATACATCAATTGCAATACATCATTTGCCTTTCTGCCTGCTGCCTGGATGAGCGTTGATGGTGCATCCCAGCAAGATGAAGTCCTAGACAACTGGCGCCTATTGGTCTAGCCGAGATGTTTTTGGTTTTCGTCAAGTTGGGTCGCAGTACTATTTTTGAAAACGATGGTGCAATTTGGCATTCCTATCATTAGTCTGTGAGAATTTCTATTGCTCGATATCCGTGTCAGAATGTATTATGATAATGATCATTTTAGTCACTTTAATAGGTACGTAGTGACACCTCAGTGTGATTCTAATATCCACTTTCTGAAGACAAATTATAGGCAGCATCTTTTCCCGTGTGCATTTGCCATATAACTTAGATATTCAACTGTTTTGCCATATGTCCCAAATAAAGTTTACTTTTTTACTTCCTGTTCTATGGGCCTTCACAAAATTCATGAGCGTATTTCATAATTTTTTAATTCCATTTTCATAATTTTTGAAGCCCTCTCCTATAAGAAGAAACCTTGGTGGCACAGAGAATTAAGCACTGGCCTGTTAGCTGGAAGGTCAGCGGTTTGAAACCATCACCTGCTCTGAGGGAGAAAGGTAAGTGGTTTACTTTTGTCAAGATTGGCAGACTTGGAAACCCTGTGGAGAAAGCAGGAATCCATTCAGCAGCAGTCTTTAAAAATATTGATGGCACATAAAAATTAACTCAAAGCAAATGGCATGTATTTTCAGTTGTTCCAACCTCATTTGTTATTAAGATTCTCCTGTCTTCATTGGATTTTCTTGACACTATTTTTGTGTGGAAATAAATCGACACTATACCCAAGGTCTGTTACTGACCTCTCATTCCATCCATCTTTCTGTCTGTCATTTGCATACTACACTACTAGACCATTGTAGCTTTCTGGTCAGTTTGCTGTACTGCAGGGGTTTGCATGTCCTTGTTTCAAACACCAGCAGCATCAATCCTTGCAGGCAGGTTTCTGCAGAGCTTTCTGATGAGGAGGAAAGTCCTGGTGATCTGCCTCTGAAAGGTGACCCATGAAAATCCCGTGGATCCCAGAATATTGTCTGGGACTTCAGCTCACATCCTCAGGATGTCATGACACGTGACTGCTCACTGGGGAAGGACATTACGTTCGCCAAGTGAAGGGCCAGCGATGACCAGGGAAACCCTGGATGAGATGGATTGATACAATGAATTCAAACACACCAATGATCATTAGGAGGTCAGAGGACCGAGAAACATTTCCTTTTGGTACACTTGGAGTCACCATCAGTAGCACTAACTTGGTGGTAACCTACATCAAAGCAAATCTTGAACCCAGGCACTGTGAATTCTCTATCCTGTCACTTCCCTATTGTCTTGGCTTATTATTTCCTTTGCTTTTGCTTCTAAATTTTACAATCTACTTTGGAATTTCTGCAAAAATCATGCCGTGCATTTCATTGGAGTTGTGTTGAAACAGTGTGGGAAAATTAATGTATGAATAATACCAAACCTCTAATTCATGAATGTGGTATATCTTTCCGTTTAGTTTTTTGATTTTTTCCAGTATTTTATAGCTTCCAGCATATATAATTTGTTAGATTTATACTTAAATATTTCAGGCTTAGTGGCAAAGGTATTGTAAATGGAACTTTTAGATTTTGATTTATATTGCTCATTATCGGTATATAGAGTTATCATTAATTTTCAATATTTTTTCCTATAGTCTGTGACCTGGCTAAGCTTATTTACTTCTACTTAACTTCGTGTAGGTGTGAAAATTTCTTTTTTTTTCCTGCGTAAATAACCTTCTACAAGTAGCTTTATTTCTTCCTCTCTAATGATTGCTCCCTTTCTTTTCTGCTTGCTTCCTGCATTCCTTATTTCCTCTCTTTCTTTTCATCCTTTGCCTTGGGTATTATCTAGATAGAATCTCCAGACGATGTTGAGTAGAAATTGTGCGATATGCCCATCCTTGCTATCTCTTGTATGAGAGGTACACCATTCAGTTTTTGAATATATAAGATATTTCTATAGATGCCTTTTATGTAGTTGGGTAAGTTCTCTTTAATTCCTATTTGTGGAAAAAACTGTATGAGGAATGGATATTTAATTTTATCAAATGTTTATACGTCTTGTGAGGATCATAGTGTTTCTTTGGTCTATAGAGATGATGAACTGGAATAAATATTCAGTTAATCTTGAATTTCTGAGACAAACACCCATGTGGTTATAATTTATTATCTTTTGTATGTTGCTGAATTAAATTCTTTAATATTTTGCTATAAAATTTTATATGTACTATTATAAGGAATATTGCCCTGTAGTTTTCTAGTAATATCTTTGCATAGAGTTGTTTGCTTCATAGAAAAGTAATTAGGAAGTGTTTCTCCCTTTTGTTTTCTCTGAAGGAGTAGAGCTTGTATTATTTCTTCATTAAATATTTGGTGGAATTTGCCAAATTCCTTTGGCCCAGGAAGCCTCTTTCTGGTAATATTTTAACAACAAATTCTTTGGAGTGGTCTTGTTTTTACCTTTTATAAAGCAATTTTATTGGCACTTCATCCATATGCCATACAATTCAATAATAGTATAATCTCAAGAAGGGTTGTACAAACTGGTGTGGACACTTTAAAGATTGCATCTTAAAAAATAATTTTATTGGGGGCTTTTACAGCTCTTATCACAATCCATATATACTTTCACTGTGTCAAGCACATTTGTATATATACAGCCATCATCTTTTTCAAAACATTTTCTATCTAAGTGAGCTCATGATATCAGCTCATCCCCCCTTCCTCATAAACCCTTGATATTTTATAAATTGGTATCATTTTCTGTATCTTCCACTGACCATTGAGTCTCTTCATCCACTTTTCTGTTGTCCATCCCCCTGGGAAGTGGTTATATATAAATCATTGTGATGAGTTCCCCCTACCCCACCTTCTCCTCCCCCTCCTGATATTGCTACTCTCATTATTGGTCCTGCAGGGTTTATATGTCCTGGATTCCCTATGTTTCAAGCCCTATCTATTGAGTGTTTATGCTCTTATCTAGCCAGATTTATAAGGTAGAATTGGGGTGATGATAGTGGGGGGGGTGAGGAAGCCTTAAAGAACCAGAGGAAAGTTGTGTGTTTTATTGCACCCTGACTAACTGGTCTCTTCCTTGTGACTCTGCTGAAAGGGGATGTCCAATTGTTTACAGATAGGCTTTGGGTCTCCATTCCTCTCTCCCCCTCATTCACATTGATATGATTTTCTATTTTGAGTCTTTATGCTTGATACCTGATCCCTTTGACACCTCATTATCACACAGACTGTTGTGCTTCTTCCATGTGGGCTTTGTTGCTTCTCAGCTAGATGACTACTTATTTATCTTCAAGTCTTTAAGGTCTAGATGCTGTATCTTTTCATAGCTGGACACCATCAACTCTCTTCACCACTTTTGCTTATGCTCCCATTCAGTCTTCAGTGATCATGTTGGGAAGCTGAGCATCACAAAGTGCCAGGTTATTAGAACAAAGTATTCTTATGGTGAGGGAGTAATTGAGTAGAGGCCCAGTGTTCATCTGCTACTTTAATACTTTACATATAAAAATATGTACATAGATCTATTTCCCTATCATTATATATAAATGTATTTACATACATACATGACTGTATTTAGACCTCTATAAATGTCCTTTGCCTCCTAGTTCTTTTCTATAGTTCTAAAGATTGTATCTTGAAGGAATTTTTTTCATTCAATTTCATTATGTTTGCTGGGTTAGCATGAACTTGTCTATAATGTTCTAGTATCTTTTAAATATCTCTTCTGTCTGTAAAAATGCCTTCTCTTTCATTATGATATTAGTAATTTGTTTCTTCATTACATTTTCCTTTTTCAGTGGAGCCAGAATTTGTCATTTGCATTGATTATTTAACTAATTTTGTTGTATTTCTTTTTCTTTTTTCCATTTTAATTTTCATTGGTTTTTGTTAGTCTCTCTCCTTTGTTTTTCTAGTTCTATCTTGAAATAGAGGCTTATATAATTGGTTTTAGACCTTTATTCCTTTTTAGTATGTTCTTATATAAGTTGATCTGTATGCACTACCCGCCACACATTTCAATATAAAGGCTTACCTCATTTTACTGCACTCTGTCTTACCACACTCCACAGAGGCTGTGCTGTCCACTCATTGAAGATTTGCAATAATTCTGTGTCAAGCAAGTCTGTCCGCACTATTTCCTCAGTAGCATGTGTTCTCTTTGTCCCTCTGTTACATGTTGATAAATCTCCCAATATTCCAAACATTTTCATGAGGTTACTTCATACTTAATAGACTATATAGTGTCTTTTATATGCATTGGGAAGCAACTCATTTTATCACAATGGTCACTATAGTGTAGTCTGGATGGAAACTGCAGGATCTATGAAGTATGCCTGTCTTTTGTGTCCATTTTTCTCTCTGTCCAAATACATTTCTAGTACCCTGATGATTTCTTCTTTGTCCTGTGGATTATTTGGATGCTTTATTTAAATTCCAAATAATTAAGATGTTGTGGCTATCTTTCCTTATTGACCTTTCAGTAACAAAATCCTTTGGTCAGGATCTCAACCCTGTGACATTCATTGGGAGTTGTTATATGTTCCAGAACACATTCTATATTTGTCACTATTCACTGTCCACTTAAAAAAGAATGCATATGCAGTGATTATTGAATACAATGTCTAATGACTGTCAAATCAAGTCTTTGGCCAGTGTGATTCAAATCTCATTTTGTTGATGTGGCTCATCTTCTCTTTACATTATTCAGCTTCTTTGGGTACAATCCCCAACCCTAACGGTGAATTTCTTCCTTCAGTCATCTCTGTCTTCACTCTGCACTTGAAACACTGAAATCTGTGTATGCATGTCTGTGTTAGTCTGGGTCAACTAGAGAAACAAATTCATAGACATGCATATGGATATAAGGGAAAAATGTATATACAAGAGGAATGGAACATTGAGAAAGCATCCCAACCCATTCCAGTCCAAGGTGATAAACCCGATATTAGTCCATATGTCCGATACCAGTCTATAAAGTCTCCTTCCAACTTACAAAACACATACAATGACACCAGGACAATCACAGGCCAGTGGGCGCAGAGTCTTGTGTATCCAGCTGGGGTGGAAGCATCCCAGCACTAGCAGGAGTCTCCCCATGGCTCCTCGTTTCCAGGGTTTAGGGTCCATCAGCAATATCCATTGGTGGTAGAAGCATCTCAGCGTTGACAAGGTTCTCTCTGTGGCTTCTCTGGTCTCACAGGTGTGGTTCCATCAGGGTAAGGCCATGTAACTTCTCCTCCATTTCCTCCAGTCTCCAGGAATCAGGATCTATCAGCATCCTGTCATCTCATCTTGTCAGTAGTTTGACTCCAATAGAGTGAATCAAGTCTCTCTCCTCCAATTGGGTAATAGTGCAAGACTTCCTAGAATTCTCAGGAGAAAGCCATGCCCACACAGAGGCCTCATTGACTGTCTCCAGATTGACAGGCTAGACTCTACCCCTAGACTCCCAATCATGAAATTGACACATGAGTACATGACTGCCAGAATGTTCAATATTGTTATATTGTCTTATTAAATTGACCTTGCTATTGCTATGAATTGACACTTTTTTCATCTGGAATATTATTGTTCTGAGATATTTTTTATCTGCTATAATATGCTCATTAGAGTTTTCTTTTGATTAATGTTTCTATTGTGTATCTCTGAAAAATAATTTTATTGGCATATAATTCATATGTCATAAAATTCAATAGTTCAAGTAAGTACATGCAGCAGAGCAGTGGGGGGAGCAGAGCATGGAGGTTCTGAGGGAATGCCATGAATAGATTTTGGGCCCAGGGCATGGCACTCCATCAAACTCAACTGGATGACACTCTAGAGGTCAACAAACATACCTTGAACTACTTACAGGTTTTTCTTTATTATTATTTTTAAATTTTTTACTTGTTTATATATTTTTTCTGGACATTGGGTTTTTTTTGGTTGTCATTTTGTTTTCTTTAGTATGCCTTTTTTGGTGCAAAGTATTATCTCTGCAGGTCTATCTAGATAAGATACGCTGGAAGAACAATCTGGAGGAGAAAACAATGGGACTAATGGTCCTGGGGGGACATAGGGGAGAGGGGGTTGGGAGAAAGGAGGTAGTGCTAACCAACCCAGGAACAAGGAACAACAAGTGATCCAAAATAAGTGGCAAGGAGGGTGTGAGAGGCCTGGTAGGGATTGATCAAGATAATGTAACAGAGAAATTATTGAAACCCAAATGAAACCTGAACACGATAGCGGGGCAAGAGGAAAATAAAAGGAAATAGAGAAAAGAAATAGGAGGCAAAGAGCATTTACAAAGGTCTAAATACAGGCATGTACATAGGTAAATATATTTACATATGATGATGGGGGAATAGATCTATGTCCATATACTTATGGCATTAGTATTATGGGAGCAGATGGAAATTGGGTCTCCCCTCAAGTATGTTCTTAATTCAAGAACATTTTGTTATATTAAGTTGGCATCCCACGATGCTCACCTTCCAGACACGATTGCTGAAGATAAATGTGTGCATAAACAAATGTGGTGAAGAAAGCTGAGGGTGCCTGACTCTCAAAAGATGTAGCATCTGGGGTCTTAAAGGCTTGAAGGTACACAGCAGCCATCTAGCGCAGATGCCCATATGGAAGAAGTACACTAGCCTTTGTGATCACGAGTTGTTGAATGGATCATTTATCAGGGATCAAAGAACTAAAAATTCTATCATTGTAAATGAGGGGGACTACAGATTGGCGACCCAAAGCCCATCTTTAGATAATAGCACATCCCCTTACAGAAGGGTTACGGAGAGGAGACAAGTCAGTCAGGGTGCAGTGTAACAATGATGAAACATACAACTTTCCTCTGGTTCTTCACTGCTTCCTCCTCTATTATGATCCCAATTCTACCTTACAAATCTTAATAGACCAAAGGATGTACACTGGTACAGGTAGGAACTGGAAACATGGGAAATCCAGGACAGATGATACCTTCAGGACCAGTTCTGAGATTGGCAATACCTGGAAGGTGGAGGAAAGATGGGGTATAAAGGGGGAACTGATGAAAAGGTTCTAAATATAATCTCCTCCCTGGAGTACCAAAAACCGGAAAGTGGGTAAAAGGAGACAACGAACAATGTACAATGTGACAAAATAATAGTAATTTATAAATTATCAAGGTTCATGAAGGGAGGGAGAGAGGAGGGGAAAATAGGGAGCTAATACCAAGGGCTTAAGTAGAAAGCAAATGTTTTGAGAATGATGATGGCAACGAATGTACAAATGTAGTTGGTATACAATGGATGGATATATAGATTGTGATGAGTTTTATGAGCCCTCAATAAAATGATTTTAAAAAGAAAAAAAATCAATAGTTCAATCACTTTTAAAAGAGTTGTGCAATCATGGCCATAATCAATTTTAGCATATTTTCTTCTTTGTTATACACATTGTTTTAGCTCCCCATTTTTCCTCAGTCTCCCTTGCTAAGTCCCTAGAAAACTATTAATTTAGCTACTCTCTGTATAACTTTACCTATGTTGGTAAATACATATTTTTTCATACACAAATATGCGAAACAAAACCCCCTAAAACCAACAATGGCAAAATAAAACAGAGAAAACCTTCAATCAAAAAGAAAGTGGGAAATCATTAAAAACTGGGACAAATTAAAAATGGGTCAGAAGGAAGACTAAATGATGGGGTATTACAATTTAGCCTAAATGCCCCTGTAATAATCCAGTTTACAATACACTCTCTCTGACATTCCTAGTCTGTGGTCAGAGACGATTCACCAGAAGTTTAATCCATATGGACACTGCAAATGGATTTTGGGCTTCCATTATCATCCATAGCTTTCTGTAACTCAGTGTTAAAAATTTAAGTTCTAATATTGCTGTCTCCTCTGGATTTGGATTTCATTATTTTCAGTCCCTGGATAACACAGACTAGTGTGCTAATTCTATGTGGATTTAACTATCACCTCACTTAGATGGCTACCTGTTTTAAGATAGCCTATTAAGAGCCCAGACACTATTATTTCTATTGCTGGGCACCATCTGATTTTTTCACCAAACTTTTTTCCATCTTTGATTGTCAAGTTATCTATGTCTTTATATAATTAAAGTAAGTTGGGTTGAGGCAGCATGTAGTTGGGTCTTTATTTTCAATTCAAGTTGAGTAATTGGCCATTTAATTGGAATTGTTACGTAACTTGTATTTACCTAACTATTTACATAATTTAGATCAGCCTTAAAAAAGCTCTATGTCCTATTTCTCTTTTGTTTCTTTTATATTCTCTTCCTGACATTTTTAGATTAAAAAATTATTCCACATTCACTTTATTTTAAATCTTGGGTTCTTAGCTTAACCTACACACTGCTTTGTTCTGTTGATTGTTTTCGGAGTGTGCATAGTCTCCTATTACAAATAACTCCTGAGTGATTTTATATCACTTACATAATAGAAGAATTCTTGACCTTTGTGTTATTGTTGTCACATATTATTCTTATCTCTGGTGTAATCCAGACAATTCATTGTTATTGTTTTTTGCTTTAAATAGTCAATTGTGTCTTAAAGTGATTTGAAAATTAGTAAAACAAAAGGTCTTTTATATTTATCCATATATTTGCCAGTTTTGAGGCTGTTAAGTCCTTTATGTAAATTTGGCTGTTTCATCTATTATTATTTTCTTTTTGCCTGAAGGACTTAATTTAATATTTGTGATAGGTAGGTTTATTGTGCCAACTTGGCCAATAAGAACATGTTTGCAGCTTAATAAGGTTTGCAGCTTGATTTGAGGGCAAATTGATAAATGGCTTTGCAATCCCTGCCTCTCTTTTCCTCTCTTGCTCTCTGGGGATTGGACTAGAGTGAGGCTGCCTTAACAAATTCTCTGCTTCAATTCACGAGCTATACTACCTGTGGGGCACCCAACCCATGGATCATTTTACCAGAGCTTGAGGTTTCTTTGAGACCTGCTTCACCACGCTGCTAGTGGTGCACTGCTTGAACTTGGAACTCTTGGATCCTATCATCTGGTTGATTGTTGGTGATCTGTCCTGCTGCTTTCTGCCTCTGACTGGTCTTCCTGCATTGCCCTAAGGAAGACTCAGCTCTCTGCTTCCTTGACCTTAGGTTGAGCAGCCCCCATGTGTTGAAGGACTTCCAGTATATTGACTGTTTCATAGAAGTGAGTTGAATTGAGCCCCCTATACCACTGTGAACTAATTAGCTGCTATATTCCTTTGTGATGTATTTCTCTAACCATATATATATATATGTGGATTCATATATATATGGCTATATATACATAAGTGTCCTGGTTTTGTTCTTTAGAGAACCCTGTCTGACACAATATTTTATAGCAATATATTTCTTATTTGATTTATAACTTTCAGAACTGTGTTTACCTGAAAAATTATTTTGCCTTCATTATTCAAAGATATATTTACTGATTTTTTGTTACAATATTTTAAAGATGGTCTTCTAAAGTACTTTATCTTTTCATTATTTTGGTTGAGAAGTCTGTTGTCAGTTTTATATTTTTTCTTGTTAGTTAGTCATTCCTTATATTTTTTTCTTCTGACCACCTTTAAGATTTTTCCCTGTTTTAAAATATTTTTGCTATACATTTTAGTGTAATTTTCTTCATTTTAAAATTTTCTATGCGTTTCCTATATCTATTTAAAAATTTTTTTTCATCAACTTTTTGGAGTTAGTTGATCATTTCTTCTCCTTCTCCTCCTCTTTCTCTTCCCTCTTCTTTTTCTACTGCTTCCTTTTTGGGGACTCAAGAAAGTTAGATTGTGTGTTATTGTTCTATAGCTAATTAAACTTTGTTCTCTCCCTTCCATTTTTCCCTTTCTTTACATAATTTATGATCATTTTCTTGTTATATCTTCAAGTTTATAGATTTTTCCCCTTCTACATTGTCTAATTTCCTGTTGACTCTATCCAGTCTACTTTCTGTTTCAGATGCTGAGCCTATTATTTGTTGCAGGGGCCTCAAAAACTTTTTAGAGGAATCCCCTTATCTTTTCATTTCATTTTTCCACCAACTATTTGAAGCATTCTCATAGAAGTTCTCCTTGAACAGTTCCTCTCCTTTCATGTGCATTTTTCCTTATACCTCTGAGCACATTGTGAAAATTTATAATAGGCATTTTAAGGGTTTTCTCCTAATTTCATGTTATCTTGTCACTTCTAAGTCTATTCATGTTGATTAATGTTTCTTCTTAGTTGAGTAATATTTACATGCTTTTATGCCTGCTATTTTTTTGTCTGGATTCTTTTTTTAAAAATTTTTTTTTAATTTTTTATTTTTTTTATAGGCATCACTGCCCTCAGGTGGTGGGAGTAGGAGGCCCAGCCTTTTGCTCCTGGGAGCTGGAATTGAACCTCCATCCCAGTGGGCTGCAGTCCCGCGCACAACCACTACGCCACCAGGGCTCAGCTCTGTCTGGATTCTAAATGTTGTGTATGTTATATTCTTGAGGACTCGATTTTGTTGTTTCCCTTTAAAGCGTGTTGAGCTTTTTCAAATACCAACTTACAAGCTACTAAGGATCAGTTTGATATTGTTTAGTCCAGGATTTATTCAACTTTACAATGAGGTCCTGGGCTATTTCAAAGATTCTAGTCAAGATCTACTGACTAGATGGTTTGTCCACTGATTGCCAGTGGCTATTTTTATGGCTTTGAGGAATCTCACCCTAAGCATTCAGTATTTAGTCAAACACTTAAAGTGATCCCCTTGGAGAGCTCTAAAATTCTCGGGGCAGCTTCTTTCATTCTAGAATTCTGCCCTACAAATTCTAGCTTACCTATCTCAGTAGGACTACCCAAACCTGTTCTGATTACCATTCTCTTCACTATATTCTGGAAAGTATCTTCAAGCAGTAAGCAAGGGTCATCATAAGGTTGGTCTTGCTTATTCTCCTTATCTCAGGATTTTTAGTCCTGTGCTGTCTGCTGTCCAATGTTTTATACAGGTTGTATGCTGACATATGTATGCGTGTGTGTATATATATATGTATGCATATACATATACACATATATGTTCATGGTGAGAAGGCACTTCTTGTAGCAATTTATTCTTTAAAATCAGAAATCAAAATCTTCAAGGAGAAAGACTTTTGAGGACAAGGCTCAGAAGTTGCACAATTCTCTCCTACTTACATTTCACTCTCACCACTGGGTCATATAGCAAGACTTCTCTATAATGAAGGCTGAGTAATGTCATCTACATGGGGGCTAGTTTCTCAGTGAAAATGTATTATCATGGAGGTGGAAGAAAATGTATGCCATGGATACACTTGGTCTTTTTATGTACTTGAACCTGTTTGGGTTGGAGTTTCTGATCTTTGGAATCTAGGGTCAACTGTAAAGGGAATCTTATGTTCAAAGACAAGGTACACTTAAATTAATACTTAACCCCATACAAAACTTCATTTTCCTAACACTGAAATTGGCATCCATTATTCTTTTTTGGAACAGGCAGTGTTGCTTTATTTATTAAAAATCATTTTATTGGGGATTCATACATCATTTTTCAGAATACATAAATACATATACTGTGCCAAGCACCTTCAAATGTCTGCTACTGTTATCATTCTCCAAATATCTGTTTTGCCACTTGAGTCCCCATCCTTTCCTTTCTGTCCCTGCTCTCCCTCCCCCACCAATCCTCAATACTTTACAAATTATTATTGTTCTGTCATATCTTACCCTGCCTGACCTCTCCCCCAGTCCACTCCCTTGATGTCTGTCCTCCAGATAGGAGGTTTTGTGTATATTCTTGTAGTTGGTTCTGTCTCTCTACCCACCTTCTCTCCACCCATCTGGTAGCTCTAACCTCACTACTGGCCCTAAGGGACTCATCTGTCCAAGGTTCCCCATATCTCCAGCTACCCTCTCTACCAGTATACCTTCTTCAGTCCCGCTGGATTTGTGAGGGAGAGTTGGGACCATGATAGTTGGGAGGAGAAAGACTTCAGGAATGAGAGGAAAGTTGTATGCTTCATCATTGCCTTGCTGCACCTTGACTGGCCTGTTTCCTCCCCATAAATCCCCTGTAAGGGGCTGACCAATTACCCACTGGTGGGCCTTAGGTCCCCACCTTGCTCTCCCCTCATTTGTAATAATGTGATTCTTGTTCTTGCTGCTTGATACTTGCTCCCTTCGGCCCCTCTTGATCATACAGGTTTGTGTGCTTCTTCCATATGGGTTTTGCTGCTTCTGCGCTGCACGGCCACTCGTTTATTTTCAAGACTTTGAGACTCCAGACACTTTATCATTTGGTAGCTGGGCACCATCCAATTCTTCCATTCTATTTGCTTTTGTATTCTTCAGCGATCATATTGGGAGTCAATTGATCCACTGACTTTGATTTTTGTTCTTTGATGCCTGATGCCTGATTGTTTCAGTACCTCATGATCGCACAGGCAAGTGAGCTTCTTTAATGGTGGGCTTTGTTGTTCCTGAGCTAGATGGCTGCTTGTTTACACTCAAGCCTTTAAGACTCCAGATGCTATATCTTTTGATAGCTGGGCACCATCAGCTTTCTTCACCACTCTTGCTCATCCTCCCACATGTCCTTAGTGGGCACCTTGGGGAGGTGCACACATAGTGATATGGGTTTTGTTTTGCCCTGTTTGATGGCATCCATTATTATGAATTTATCAAGTTGGTTCTTAAGTTTAAGGATTTCATGAGAAAGCACTTCCTAAGCTAATTCTATAATACACACAAACATACACTCAAAAAGAAAAATAAGGCCAAGCCCACTGCCATTGAGTGAAATCTGACTAATGGTGACCCTGCACGGAAGAGTAGAATTGCCTCACAGGGCTTCTAAAACAGTAAGCCTTGTACAGAAGCAGATGCTACACCTTTCTACCAGTGAGCGACTCTCATTGCCATCAAGTTGAGGAAGCTTAAAGCAACCATATAAAAGAGGGTAGAACTGCCTCTGTGGGTTTCAGAGATTGTAGTTCTTTACAAGAGTAGAAATCCTCATCCTTCTCCCTTGAAGATGGTTGGTGGTTTCAAATTGTTGACCTCACAGTTGGCCACCTGACTCATAACTGCTACAACATGTGGATTCAAACCACCCACATTTGGGATAGCAGTCAAGTGGTTATCCATTGTGTCACCAGGGCTCCAGGAGTTAAATGACAAATTTTCCCCTAATACCTAGCTTTGTGGGCTTTTGTTTGTGACATTGCCTGTTATAGTAGTCTTGAAACACCCGGTCCTTGTTCGTTTAGTTTATTTCAATTGCCATAAATATTCATCTGCATAATTATTTGTTCTAGGCTGTATTTCCCAATAGAGCACAGATACACGGGATATACAGATCAGGGAGTTGCTCTTTCTCTTGTTCACAGCTGTACCCCAGCCCGTTGCACAGCGGCTGCCTTTCATTAAGCTCCCTGAATATTTGTAATGAGTGAATGCTTGAAACCTAAGATGGAATGCTATTATCTGACCTCGAGGGGGAAACGCAAGACTCCTCTACCTGGTCGGCACAGGTTCCAAAACATTGCCCAGACAGAAGCTGCACCTCTGGACTGTGGTAAGGTGCTGGGGTGGGGGGGTAGGTAAATTGAGTATCTTCCATTGAAAGTAGATAAAGATTAACAATTGTCGCACACTGTCTGGGAATATGACCTCCATTGAGCTTGCCTTAGAGCATGTATGATCTATTGGGCTGCTCCACTGAGTCCCACAGCTGCTTTCTGGTTGATTGCTTGGAAGGTGAGTCCCTCTTAGGAAAGCCTCTGTGCTTCAGAGGAGAAAACTTAGGTTTCCCTGGGTCCATCTGAGTGGTAAGACTCTGAGAACTATAGTCAGGGAGAAGGTCCAAATAGGGATGTGAGATGATTGAGGAGTATTGCCTCCCTCACTGAATTATCACCTTTTTCCTCTGTAGCTCATCCCCCAATGTACAAAGGTATTTACTAAGGTATTTAACTCCACATCTGCCTCAAGTTATTGTTCCATTTGTCTGCTTTTTGTTTTCACAGCAAGCTTCTTGAAGAAATCAATTCTAATCTACATCCTCAACAGTCTCATTTTTATTTCCTTTTAACCTACTCTTACTGGCATTCTGTCCCCACCACGCAAATGAAGTCACTCTTGTCGAGGCCAGCAATGAAATCCAAAGGTCATTCTTTAGTCTCTCTAACTTGTCTTCCAGGCAATATTGGATAGAGTCAATTCTCCTTTTTCCTCACATAATTTCTTTCCCCTCCGTGATATCTCATTCTCTTGGTTTTCTTCCTACTTTAATGGCTTCTCTTCTCCATCCCCCACTCCTCAGGTCATTCGATTTAATCATCAATCATATTAAGAAGAGTTATGCAAGCATCGCCACAATCAATTTCTTGTACGCATTGTTTTAGTTTCCCATTTTCCCCCAACCTCCCCTGCCCTACTTCCAGGTAGCTGTTAATCTAGTTGCTGCTTCTATAGGTTTACCTATCTTGATTTACATAAGCAGAAAATTATACAAACTACAAACAGGAAGCAAACAAACAATCTCCCACCGCCTATGATCGGACAAAATACAGAAAAACCTGAATCAAAAAGAAAGCAGAAAATATTAAAAATTGAAACAACTTTAAAATGGGTCAAAGGGAGATCAACTGATAAGACAGTACATTTCAGCCTAATGACACCTGCCATAGCCGACACTACAGTGCTCTCTCTCTCTCTCTGACAGCAAGGCTGTTCACTTCCCTGGATTATTGTCAAAGGGGATTCACTGGGAGCTTAATCTAGATCAGTGGTTCTCAAACTTCCTCATGTCACGACCCTTTCATACGGTTATTTTTGTTGCTGCTTCATAACTGTAGTTTTGCTACTGTTATGACTAGGATGACCTCTGTGAAAGGGTCGTTCCACCCCCAAAGGTGTCACGACCCAGAGGTTAAGAACCGCTGATTTATGTGATAGGGATCTTCTCTGTTTTACCTTTAAATTCTAGAACTCCCCAGCAGTGACTCTTTATTTCTCCATTTTTACACTGTCTCAAGGTGACTTCATCTATTTCCACAGACTTCAATCTACTTGTATATTGATGGCTGACAAATCTCTGTAGACAGTCCTGTAAGTCCAGAATCCCATGTCTGATTACATGCATATACACATAGATGGCTAAAAGGCACACCCTCTGCCCTACCTTCTTCCCCATTTCAGAAATGGACAGCAGCATATTCCCAGTGGTTCCTGCCTCAAATCTACGAGTGAATTTTGAGTCTTCATTTCCCCTCCCCAAGTCAACTGAACAGCAAATTCTACAGGATCTACCAGTGGTCTGTTTCTTTCTATCCCTGATACTTCATCCTAGTTCATTCTCTTTCAACCGTGCCTCAACTATAACCATGACCTCATAAACAGTCATCTTGGTAGCCAATATTTTTCCTGTTATTTTCACTCTCCGTGTAGTGTGAACCAGGTTGAGCTTTTGAAGTACATCTCATGCCACTCTTCTCAGTTTTTTTTTAGCCCCATGGTTTAGTCATACTAGTCTTATCCGTGCCCCGTTCCCCAACGCATACACTAAGCTGGTTCTCATTCTGGGGTTTGGGGCATTTTCACTAGCTGTTCTCTCTACCTGGAACAATTTCCTCCCTGATCTTATCATGGCATGCTCCATTTTGCTTTCTTACCTTAGTTTAAATGTCAATGACTTAGAGCCACCCAATCTAAATTAGCCATCTCGTTTCTATCACATCACCCTATTTCACTTGTCTGCATAGCATTCTTTTGCTATCTGATATTGTTTCTGCTTACCTTTCCCCCTTTCCCCCTCTTCCTCCTTACTAGATTGTAAGTTTGAGAATAGAAACAATCTCTCTATCATTCTCTGCTCTAACTTCTGTACTTAGACTACCTGGCACCTAGTTGTGCTCATTAGATACCTGCTGAGAATATAAATTACATAGATCAGATTCCTCACTTGTTTTAAGTTCCCCAAGTCTATGTCTACATAGATGAAAGGGCTTTTTCATAGCAATCTATGATCTAGACCAGTGGTTCTCAATCTGTGTGTCACAACCCCTTTGGGGAGCAAATAATCCTTTCACAGGGATTGCCTGATTCATTACAGTAGCAAAATTAAAATTATGACTTAGCAATGTACATAATGTTGTGGTTGGGGGTGGTCACCACATCATGAGGGTCACGACATGAAAGGTATGAAAGCGTCACGGTGTTAGGAAGCTTGAGAACCACTGGTCTAGACAGAAGTTTGTCAACTTTGCAGATGGAAGAATCAATCCTGTCCCCCACAGCAATTTGAGCACTATTTGAGAGTTGTACAGATATTTTGAAAAACACTGTTATCTGAATGCTATCCTTTCAACATTTCAGAGTGTAAACTATGATAGTTTTATTTTTCATTTTCAATTTCATTTCGGAGCCACATGGATGTACTAAAAGAGCAGCCAAAACTTGCTTGTCACAGTTTCCTGACCCCTTGTGTAGACAAACTCATCAGAAGCTCATGATGCCATCAGAACCTTGCATAAGACCAAACGTTTGCTGACTTCTGACCTCTGTGTACCTCTCTTTCCAATCTGTGGCAACAATAGGTATCTGGTAGAAGACTTGTGACGCGGGATAAAGATAGAATCCATCTCAATTAACATCTGGCAGAGTCAGCAAAGTTTAGAGATCTTGGTTCTTTGCCATCCCTCCACTGTCCCTATCTGCCTCAGGAACTGTACTCCCCTCTGTTCCTGGCTGCATTAATAGTGTTGTAAGTGCAGTAGGTGATCAGGGAAGGGAAATATTAGCCTTGCTTGCAATTTTCAAGGACTGTAGCTGGTCTGTGGTGGAATGAGTATAGATGGAGTCTAGAAAAAAGAGTGCTGACAAAGGGTTAGCAATGGGAAAAAGCAAAGCACTTCCATAGGAGAGTGTGTCAATGCCTAGAAACAATTGTAAAGTGTTTAGATATGGAGTTTGGAAACGTAGAGGAAGCAAGTATAATACTTACGTTTCTGAAGATCCTCTACCCCAAAGAAAAATATTACTGTGAGCATTGTAGAATTTGGTGGACTCCAAAGACTTATTAACTTTCTTTCTCTGGGTAGCAATACCATATACCAGGACACTGAAGGTGGTCATGTGGTTTCTCTTGAAGTACCGTGTGGTGGAGGGCTCACTATCACATAAGGAAGTCCACTTACATGTAAAAAGATTGACTATTAGAATTTTCTTTCCTTATATCTAGTACAAACTGCCTAAAATTATTTCCTTCCTGGCAATCTCTGCACACCTCAGTCAACAGTGAAAAAACCCTCTGCATGTCTCTGCTTTAAATGGTATAGCTCTTGTTTTTACCAGTGGCTCCTCTTTGGAAGAGAAATGCCCACTAAATGAAGGAATAGAGCATAATACTATAGTGGCATATGATGGCTGCTGGGCAGGACTATTGATTTACTTGCTCTATAGAAGCTATTTTCATAATATTATCACTGGGTTCATTGCCAATGAGTCGTCTCTGACTCCGAGCAATCCTATAAGGCAGGGTAGGACGACCCTGGTGGGCTTCTGAAGTGCTAACTCTTTACTGGAGCAGAAAGCTTCATTTTTCACCTGAGGAGCAACCTGAGAGCTGGCAGCACAGTACATCACACACTACACTACCAGAACTCCTGATACAACCGAAGGCGACATTGGTGACAATTGACTCCAATTAACTTCCCAGACAATGCAGCCCACTCCTGCATATGTTTTGCTATAAGTCCTTTGACTTTCCACACTAAATTCCTGACTTCATGTTGGTACGATTTTATTTTATTTTGTTAGATTTGCCTCATTTTCCAAGCCATCCAAATAGGCTCACCATCTGCCCCCAACTTTTTATTATCAGAAAATCGATGCTCTTCTTTAGATATTTCATAAAAATGTGGTGAGGGACAAGGTCAAGAACTGAACCTGATATTATGAATGATTATAATAACAACTTACATCTGTATAGAATTTCCCAGGTTATAGAGCTTTCTACCAATCTAGGATGCCTGGCAAAATAGGAAATGAGTTTTCATCTTTTATGACCTTTTTCTTTATGAGTTGCTCAGTGTGTGGAAAAGGGGCTGGGACTCAGGAGTGAGAATCTTACCTCTGAAGCTGCATTGTCCTTCTCAGCTTTGGTGTCAACCTGTGAGTGAAAGAGAAGACTTGATGGTTTTGAAGGTCACGATATCATCCACACTTTCTTATCTGGCTAGTTATCCAGCATGAAACTGTTGTTTGTATGACAGACCTACAGAGATATGAAGTCCTCTTCTGCAGGCCAACAATTCCCGAGTCACTGGTTATTTGGTATCTTCCAAATATTCACAAACCTTCTCACTCATCAGGGGGTTTAGAAATTTGGCTTTATTTTTTATTTAGGCAGTCTTGAGGAGAAAAAGCAATAGACTGGTGGGGGACATGGAAGTAGAGGAGGTAAGAAAAAGAAAGGGGGGAGTTAACAAAATCAGGCACAAGAGAACAGCAAGAAATCTAAAATCAACAGTGAGGGGGGGTGTAAAATTCCTGGTAGGGTTTGGTCTAGTGCAGTGTAGCTGAGAGGAGTTACTGAGAGCTGAATGAAGGCTGAACATGATAGTGAGACAGGAAGAAATAAAAGGAAATAGAGGAAAGAATGAAGAGGTAAAAGTTATTTACAGAGGTATAAATATAGGCATGCACATATTTAAATATATTAATTTATAAAGATAGGAATTAGGTCTCTACACATATATTTATGTTAAGTATGAAGGTAGCAGATGGACAGCTGGACTTTACTCAAGTATACTCCCTCAACACAAGAACATTTTGTTCTAAATACCTGGCATTCCATCATGCTCACCTTCCCAACACAAACACTGAAGACAAAATGGGTGCATAAGCAAATGTGGTAAAGAGAGTGGATGGTGCCCTGCTATTAAAATATACAGTGTCTGGGGTCTTAAAGACTTGAAGTTAAGCAAGTGGCCATCTAGCAGGAAACCAACAAAGCCCATATGGAAGAACATCCAGCCTGTGTGATTGCGGGGTATTGAAGGTAACAGGTATCAGGCATCAGAAAACCCATGACAATCATATTGATACAAATGAGGAGGATCAGAGTGAAGATCAAAAGCCCGTTAGTAGACAATTGAACACACCCGCACAGAAGAGTTTCAAGGAAGGGACTAGAGAGTCAGGGTGCAGTATAGCACCAATGAAGCACACAACATTCATCTAGTTGTTTAATGCTCCCACAATCATGACCCTAGATCTACTTCACAAATCCAGCTATATCAGAGCATGTACACTGGTACAGACAAGAGCATTGGACACGCAGAATTTAGGACAGATAAACTCCTCAAGAACAGTAATGGGAGTAGTGATACCATAAGGGTAGGGGGTGATGGGGGGAGAAGGGGTAGAAAGGGAACTGATTGCAATAAGCAACATATATAACACCCACACCCCCAGGGGATGTATAACAAATGTAGCTGAAGGAAAACGGTGAACAGTGTAAGATATGAAAATAATAATCTATAATTTATCAAGGGTTCCTGAGGCTAGAAGGGTGGGAGAGGGAAGCAAAAAAGAGAAGCTGATACCAAGGGCTTAAGCAGAAAGAAATGTGTTGAAATGGTGATGGCAGCTTATGCACAAAGGTGCTTGATACAATTGATGGCTTGTTATAAGAACAGTATGAGCCCCAATAAAATGATTTATTTTTAAAAGTCCACCTTTACATTCTTTGCTAAATTAACCATGTCTCCATCCTCCACCATCAGCACTTCACTCATTCTCCATGATGGTGGGTGGGGGGTAGAAAGCTAACAGTAGTTTAGTGACTGCATCTGCAAGACTTCCCAGGACTGCAGGACTCTTGGTGTCTTTGCAAAAGCATCCAGGTGCTCCCCTGCTCTCTGCTCACCCATTGTGAGTTCTCTTCTCAGCTTTTTCAGCTGTACATTTGATATTCATGTCTGCCATATTTTTATTCAAGGTTCCAATAAAAATGCATAATGTATGATTTGGTTTGCTCATAAAATGATCATGTTTTGTATATTTAGGGATGTAAGAGCCTCCAAAGAAGCAAAATAATTTTGGGGAAAATGTGTTATTTCCCAAGAAACAAAAATACTCAGAAAAATAATATTTTTGTTTCACTCTTTTTCTCCACTCCACCACCACCCCACCCCACTACCCACTATCGCATCAAATCTCTCCACATTGCAATCTGGAGCTCATGGTGTGTCAGAGGAAAGACAAAAGAGTAACCCTCCCAAGAATAGCCTGGAAAATCAGACCCACGTGCCCAGGTTAAACACAGTGGGCAACAGGTAACCATTTCCAATTTTTAAACAGAGAAGGAATGTAACAGTGGCACGTTTTCTATTTGTCTTTAAATGGCTCTGGGAAACAAGGGGATGTTGTCCTAGATTTCCGCCAACTAAACAGATGTACATTTTGACACTTGCTGTTTCTTTACTGACCAACCAAAGCTTTAAATGTACTTTCCTTTCTCAAAATCTCTTTTTTCTTTCGCCCTACCTTCCTCCTTACCTCTCTCTATTTTTCTCTCTCTCTCTCCATACACATATGCACACATATAGAAATAAGGAATAAAAAAAATAGGACATTTTTATACTTTTTGAAATTCATATATTTGTGTCTATATTCCCTGGTTCACAACTGTTAGAGTCACAGTGGGCTGTTCTTATGAATATATGTTGTTTGTGTTTTTTATATCTTATTAGTAATATTATTATATATAATATTACAACATGCAAAAGGCCCATACAGATAACTTTCACTAATTTATGACAAGACATTCCAGCCATATTGCAAGACAAATGCAGATGATCCAGAACGCTTTTCATATTAAGTAATTACCAAAATTACTGACAAAATGCCAATGCTTTTTATTTCTCTATGGATATGTTTAGTATACCTGTATATGCATCCAAATATGTCAGGGAGTTTATGTGTGGTATTTCAAATCTCCAAAGACAAATAAAGATCATATTTGTAAAGATATTGATGATAACAGGTGATAATAATGAAAAATGATAGAAAAAGGTTTTTAATTGTGACTTATCATGCAATTATGGGAATAGAAACTTGTCTTATAGTGTTGCTTTGAGTTGACATTGACCCAATGGCAAGGAGTTTTGTTCTTTTTTAAGTGAGAGGGCTCTAAAATATTTGTAGAAAATGCCATTATATTTAATTCCATTTTTTCACAAACTTTTTCAAAGTCCTCTCATTCTTACACACACACACACACACATACACAGATACACACATACAGGCATACACACACATGCACACACACACACACACACCAGAATTCCTTGGAGGCACACATGATTAAATGCTTAGCTACTAATCAATATCTCATTAGCTCAGGTCCATTCAAGGCCTGGAAATATACTTCCAAAACTAGCCATCGAAAATCACATTGAGCACAATTCTACTCTAATACACACGGGGTCACCATGAGTTGGAATGAACTCAATGATAATTGGTTTAATTGCAGATAGATGATCAATCGATCAATAGAAAGATAGATAAACAAACTGTCAATGAATAGATTTCACTCTCAGAGTTTCTGATTCATTAGGACTCATGTGGAAGGTGTAGAGTTGATAAATTCCCCAGGGCTGCTCCATCTATTGGGCTTGAGATTGTGCTTGAAGGACCACTGCTTTACAGACATTATATTTTTCCCTGGCCTTGCTTTATGAAGAAATTGCAAGCAGAAGAAAAGCCTCATGAAAGGCCACTAAGTATGACTAAATCTTTGCCTATAATATGACCCCAAACTTCATCTCGGCATACACCCAAAGAATTTTTCCCTGGGAGGCCTGCCTCGATGTTTCACTGATAAAAAACAACAGTCATTTGAGTTACTGTTTCATCTACAAAAGACTGCAGGGCCTTTTATCAATTGAACGGTATGGTTTCTAGATGGAAGGCTTGTCAGATCATCGTCATCATCCCAGGATGTTGAAATTATTCTCAGAAGGGTTTAGATTAGGTACCAGGGAAATCTACAGGTAATGAAAGCTGAGAAATATAAACAAGGTATGTGAGAGAACTTATGGCATATTTTGCTTGGGTAATAATTGGAAACTAGTTAGATTTTTCTCAGTGCAGACAGAGTTCAGGCGTTGGGATCAGTGAGGCCATGGTTTGAATAATCTTCTGTCTCTTTTTTTAGGTGACTTGCCTTGGATGAACCACTTAACCTCTCGGAGCTTGTGCTACTCTATCGACAAAATACTATATATTATATTGTGTTACACTAAAAGCCAGAGCTTTTGTAGGGCATAAGCAAGATAAAGGATGTTAAATATTTAGCACGCTTTGTGGTACACACTACATCCCAAATTAATGCTAATATCCCATCTAATGTCTCATCCTCCTTGAATTAGAAACCATATTACCATTGGATATTATAATAATCTAGAAATATTTGGGGAAGGGAAAACAAACAACCAGGTCTGAAAGGGGGAGTCCTTTTCAGAGCCACACCCTTGCTGCCAGTTTGGACATTAAACTTTCTTGGCGAATTGAGATTATCAACGTGGTAAGAGGTTTACCTACAGAGCACAGAGAGAAACAGCTGCTTCAGGATCCAGTTCACCTCACTTAACGCTGGGAGTGTTCTGGTGACAGGGGAGAACCAGCAATAAGCACGGTCGCTTTCAGCACCTTGGACAGGAGCATTCATGGACTGCTTTGCTAGGGTAATGATCCCTAGCCATCTCGTTAATGGCCCTAGGGTTTCACACATTTCTCTAATTAGTCCATCATTTGGAAGTTTTAAGTTTCTAATTATTAGGCATGAATCAAAATGTCCTCTGTAATGCACTCCCCTCGGGATCTTGAACCAGCAGTGCTGGGTTCCTGTCAAACGATTCTTTCGGTGAATGGTGAATGACCTCAGTGGCCAACAAGTCCTCATCATTTCTCCATGTAACCCACCTCCAGGACTTCTCCTTTTCCATCATGTGTCTAAATCATCACACTCTTGTGCCTGGTGGCCAGTATCAGGCCCTCCGTCTTCTAAGTTCAGCTCCTTTAATCTTGGGTCAGATTCTCACACTGACTGCTGATTAAAATAACCCCCTGGGAGTTCTTAGAATCACAGTGCAAGGTCCTCACCCCAAGGAACTGGGTTTTATTGCTCTAGGACGAGGCATGAGCAACAGTGTTTCTTAAGAGCTCCCCAGAGAATTCTAATCAAAGCCAGGGCTGAGGGCCATGGGTCTACACTCAGTGCTCTCCATCTTCCAGTGTCCCCCTGGAGCTGATCTCAATGTCTTACCCATCATTCTTTCTGGACACCAATTACGCCCCAATTTCTGACGTGTTGATTTCTTGCACAGACATTGCCAAGCTTAGTATTGCAACCCCAGTTCCTCTAAATGTAGAGTGGAGGTACTAACTGCCCAACTTATCTTAAAAAAGTTTATCACAGCAACTAAATAGACTACTGTGAGAACTGTGGGGGAAAGGCCATGCAAATAAAAAGACTTTGCATTAATATCAAGTGGAAAGGGCATCCAGAAGTCAAAGAAAGGACTTTAATTCCTGAACAGTCATCCTAGGGTTCATTTGGTGAAATGTAGTGCACACATACCCTGTCATGGTCCTCTTGTGTGCATGCAGACCAGGAAACCTCAGGCATAGATGCCTCTTTGGACATAAACAAGGTTTTCACAGCAGCGTTGTTGGTGTTGGCTGAGAGTCTTGGAAACCAGGGTGTTTGTGACTAAAAACTGGGTAAGTGGCAACTGGAGGATGATGTTTTAGACAATGATGTAGAGGTCGCTGTCGGCCGTTGAGTTGATGCCAATGCCAAAAGACCCCTTGGGACAGAGGACTGCTGTCCTGTAGGATCTTCAAGGCTGCATTCTTTTTAAAGGGAAACAGATGGCCATATCTTTCTCCCTCTGAACGTCTGGTGGATTTGACGCACTGACCTCTCAGTTAGCAAATAAACATGTCACCAGTGCACTATCAGGGCTCCATATGTGGAAGTTAGAACAGCAAAAAGGGCATGTGTGTGCCCAGCAGCATTAACTTGAATTGCAAAAGAGAGTGATTCACGGATAAAAGCAGCCATTTGAGACCTGCAACCCACTGCCGTGTCTGCACCTTTAAAACTCTTTCATTCATAACGCAGCCTTATGGATTTCTCACCGCTATATTCACAGCCAAGCACCTTTACCAAACGCAATACTGTAAGCGTGCCAAGGGAATAGGACAGGGAAGTAGGGTGAAGGGGGAGAAAGAAGGAAACAAAATTCAACAAGAGCAGAGACAGAAGCAGCAGAGACTGACGGTGTGGGCCATGAATGGAGGAGTGGGAGTAGATCAGGTGTCCGTTCCCTTCAGAAGCATAAGAAAAGTTTACAAAGAGGAATCTGAGAGAAAAATGAGACACAAAGTACCAGAAGGGAGAAGCAGGGACCTGTCCTGAGCTGGAAAGAGAACTTTGTCTTGATTGCTCCCTATAATGGATTGGGGAAGGGAATGAAGGAGGTTTTCCAAGCTGGAAATAAAGCCATTGCAAAAGATAGCGTGGAGCAATTGAGACTTAGAAGACAGTTTTATGTTAGAGACTCAGATGTTGCTGTTGTCCCCCATGAGGGTTGGGCTCTGCCCCTCCTAATTCCTTCCTTGGGCATGCCTGAGTTTCAGAACAAAAAAGATGCACAACATAAAAAGGGTGCATCTTCTTTGATAGACTGACCCCATAACTAAAATATGCTTTAAATCCTCTCCAGATACCAAGTTATTCACTGAACCCTTCAACGAAGATTCACTCAGAGCAGAGTGAGCAGTTTCTTGCTGCAGGCAGGGTGGGGCAGATGCCGAGTGGAGCTGGAGCTGAGCTTCTTCCCCTGACAGCAGGGAACCATTTACCTGTACAAGAGAAACCCCAGCGATGCCTTTACTGTCAACCCTGAGAAACACATGCCTAAACAGGAAGCCTTCCCATCTGGGCTAATGATAAAAAATAATGAATGCATTAATATTAAGGCAATCCATTTCAGGTCTATTTTCTATTCAAAATCTAAGAAGAATACAAGCACCATCAACTTATCATGGGGAGGGTTTGCACATCTAACTTTTGTAACTGCTGTACTGACTCCTGCAGTAGGATGGTTGGGTTGCAGTTGTGGGGGCCCAAGGAACTACAAAATCAAATTTAGACCCTCCCAAAAGATAGGACTGGGTAGCTGGTACTTAAGGTTGGGATGCACCTATGCTGGCCTCCTGAAAGTCACATGAAAGTGGCTTTGCAAGCAATCATCCTTGAAGCTCTGCTCTTATTTTGCATTTAAGATTGTCCTCCTGAAAAGGTCATGTGTAAATCAAATTTAATAAATCAAATTCTACACTTCATACCTTGGGGAGGCTCTCTCTTCAAAGGATGCTGTGAGTGAATCCCTTTTTAATAAAAGTAATCAGCTCTTCATTTATCTGATTTGTAAGGTAAAATTTTTAGATATCAGGCTTTCTTACAGCCATCAAGCAGAGCCATTCTTTCATTAATGATAGAAACCCATCACAGAAAGGTGCAAATTTCATACATCAAATGATTACCTCAAATAATGCTAAGCTTAGGGGATACTGACTTTAGACATGCCTGGATTCAAGACCCCAAGAACAACAATAGGTCTTTGTTTTATTTCCAACTCTCAGATCTGCCTTCTCTTGGATTAAGCCACAGACTCTACCTGACTGCAGCAGCTGCAACATCTT
The DNA here is from genome assembly GCA_004026705.1 of Nesogale talazaci. Taxonomy (NCBI): domain Eukaryota; kingdom Metazoa; phylum Chordata; class Mammalia; order Afrosoricida; family Tenrecidae; genus Nesogale; species Nesogale talazaci. The sequence continues at coordinate 121,312 of PVJH01001464.1, forward strand.
CTCCTGCTAAATTCAAGGCCAACCAGGAAGATTACATCTCTCCCCAAGAGTCTCAGCAATTGGCTCTGATTGAGGCATAGGCCTATCTTTGAATGGGTAAGGAGGGAGAATGATTATCTTAGGCCTAGAGGTGTGGGGTCCTATCCAAATCACAGGAACTGCGATGGAGGGGGTGTGCAAAGGCAGATCTCATGACAATCAGGAGCAGTCATCAGAAGAAAATGAAAATTATGCCAGGGTAGAGGAGACAAGCTTAACCCTCGTCTTTCCCTTACTCTTATGACCAATCAGCCACCACATTCATCCATCCTGGAAATACCTTGCAGGTTGTTCTCTTGCCTCAGAAGTCCCTGGGATGTTCAGATGCAGGGTTCGGAGGCTTCCTCTAGGTGTCGCAAATTCTAGTATCTTGGGTTAGCTCTCAGGATCCTTAAGGCTAGGTCCTTTCTCATTGAAGCTTTCATGTACACTGACATTTTAGAACCCAATCCATTCCTCCCTTGCCCTCTCCATAGATGCTTCCTTAGGTCAGGACTCACTTTGCCCATCTGGACCATTGAAGCTGCCTCTGGACTGGTCTTGCCTCTTCCATATCTTCTCTGCAGCCCCAGTCCCCTCCCTCACCATTCCGGTTTATCCTAACCACCTTCTAAAAAAATGCAAATTCTCACTCTGGTTTATCTTCATAGCCACCTGCCTTACAAGATCACCTTACCCATATTGTCTATCTCAGCCTTTCTGCATGACCTTTCTTGTCCATCCATGGTCTTTTACCATGCTTAACTGTATTGCACATGACCTACTCTCTGCCACAAGTTCCAATCACCGATTCTTTTGTTTCATAATAACTTCTGCTCTAATGGAAATGTCCTAAGTTCCTTTAAAGCAGTGGTTCTCAACCTGTGGGTCATGACCCTTTTGGAGGTCACATGACCCTTTCACAGGGGTCATCCAACTCATAAGAGTAGCAAAATTATAGTTATGGCGCAACAATGAAAAAAAATTATGGTTGGGGAAGATCACCACAACACGAGGAAACTGTAGTAAAGGGTTGCAGGTAGGAAAGTTGAGAACCACTGCTTTATAGGATAGAAATGCATTTCCTCTGTTCAAGGATCAGAGAATTCCAAATTCAGGGCACCAGCTCTTTTGGCTGTGGAGAAGATGCTTGTCTCAGATTCGACAGCCATCGGTCTCCTTTGTTTCTTTATCATCTTTGTGTGTCATCTGTCCGCACTTCATGTGTGCTTGCCTGTCTTGGGGCCCATCTGCTCTTTGTGAAAGTCAGAAGTTATGTAATCTAGGATCTACCCTTCAGAGGTAGGATCCCAGGGGAAGCAAGAGTTGGGGTGGGTTTTCAGGATCTTGAGCCAGCCAGGAGCTATGAATTGAATTGGAATTCCATCTTCTGTGGCTGCAATGCAGCCCCTTTCCACCACATAATCTGCGGATGTGTTCATGAGGCACATGAGTGAAGGGTAGATCCTAGATTACATAACTGGCTACTACAAAACCCACCCCCCAACTCCCACCAACCAATGGTCTTTTGTAGTATTCACATGAAATGAAACTTAAAAATGTACATTTCTACCTGCCCACTTTCCTCTCTGGCCCTACAAAGGTCTCAATCAGATCGGTTAAGTGTTGGCGCAAGTGTTCAGAGAAAGGCAAACTAGATTTGCATCCAGCTTGGGATGCTCACAAAATGTCTACCAATCAGTTCACTTCCCAGAGCTGTAGCCTCCCCATTTGTAAATGGGAATATTCATAACTACGTCATAGACGTGTTGCGGGATTAATCAAGATGACAAATGGAAATCACTTAGTGTCATGCCTGGCAACCTAATTAGTGCCCCTGGATGCTAAATTTGAAAAAATTAACCTTCAAGTCAAGGAAGAACCAATCATCATTATTACACTTAAATTCACCTTTATATGAGGCTAAGCAACTGTTTCCTAAAATCACTTATTCAGGCTAATCCTGGAATAGTGTGTTGGTCAAATTCACCACAGTCCAGATGGTTTCTGAGGCCTAAGATGATTTTCCACTGCCCCTGAAACCTCACCCCCCTCCTTTATCTCCTCCTGGGCTTGGAGCAGTTTTCAGTCCATTCCTCTGAAATAATCACTTTCTGTGCACAGGATGCTGACACAAGAGTAATACCATTCCCCACTGTGAGATTGCTCTGGACCATGGAAATGGTTCGACTCTATGAGAATGTGGAAGGCTCGGAGACCTGGTGGTGGGTGGCCAGTTCAGGAGTGGCAACGTCGAGCTCACAGGAATGAAAGCCAGTAAAGCTGCCTGGAGTGACAAGACGGGTCCCAGAAGCTGCATGAACAGAGGATGAGTGTAGGAGAGAGACACATATCATTGAAGTGAGCAGCGGGAGGAATTGCGAGGAAATTCGCCCATCTTCTGGTGACCACTGCCTTCTTGTTTTATAATCTGCCTGAAATTGTGTCTCCTGTGAGAAAAACCTGGGTGAGAATGGTGTATAAGTGGAAGAATGGAGTCAAGTTGTCTCTACTGTACAGGCAGCACTCATGCACTCGTGTGTGTGTGTGTGTGGCTGTGTATGTTCCCAACAACACCAACATAAGACCATTGAGGGAAGAAGTGAACTGAGGGGGGCGTTCCAAAATCCTTGCCTTCTGGGAGCTCATGGTTAAAACAAAAAAAATTGACAAGCACACACGCAAATGACAAGATAGGCTCCCTTGAAACTAGAGATTAGATCTTAATACATCAGTGTTGCCCTAGCACCTCTAGGTTGTTTCACGACTTTCACCAGTCATAGCTACTTTAGGTTTGAGAGGCCTACCTTGTAAATGGCAGGAGGTGGTGTCACTTCCCTTAATGCGCATGCATCTTGCACCTGGCATGCAAAAGGATCTACAACAAGATCACCAGTGGACATTAGGAAAAGCACATAGACAGTTTAAGAAAGAGTGGATGCCAACTCTTAGTTATCTCTAATGCCTACAGCCATGTAGTAGGCATAGGGAAGGTTAGCCTGTTCCATATTTGACAAGTTCAAAGTACCCAACAAAAAGTGAGTAGCTTTGTGACACCAGCCTGTGTGACCACACGGTGTCCAGGGGATCTGGTGTCGGGCATCAAAGAACTCAAAATTATATCATTGTAAGTGATGGCGAGTACAGATTGGGGACCCAGAGACCATCAATAGGTGAGGCACAGGGGGAGGTTGCTGGGGGGTGGGGGAGATGAGCCAGTGAGGGTGCAGTGTAGTTTGCAACTTTTCTCTGGTTCTTGAATGCTTCCTCCCACCCACTGTCATGAACCTGATTCTACTGGTCAGGTCCGGCTGGACCAGGGGATGTACACTGGAGTTGGAAGCATGTGAAATTTTGAATAGGTGATCCCTCGGGACTAGTGGAGGGAGTGGTGATGCTGGGAGGGTGGGCAGATGGTGGAGTGGAAGGGGAAGCCAATTTCAGGGATCTGCATATGGCCTCCTCTCTGGGGTGCGGACAATGGGGAAGTGAGTGAAGGGACACATTGGACAGTGTATGATATGAAAAAGTAATAACAATTTGTAAATTGTTGGGAGTTCATGGGAGAGGGGTGGGGGAGGGAGGGGAAATATGGGGGGCTGGTACTGGAGGCCTGGGTGCACGGAGGATGTTTTGGAAATGATGGTGGTGACAGATGTGTGGGTGTGGCCTGTATGCAATTGATGTATGTGTTGATCGTGATGGGAGTTGTGTGAGCCCCCAATAAAGTAATTTATTGAAAAAAGGTGGGGGAAAGAGGAGCTTATGCCATGGACTCAAGTAGAAAATATTTGGAAATGAATGTGGCAACATGTGTACAAATATGCTTAATACAAAGGATGCATTGAATGTTATAAGAACTGTAAGAGCCCCCAATAAAATCATTGGCAAAACAACAACAACAACAGCAGCGATAACAAAGTGAGTAGCTTTGTAACTACTCACTGAGTTAATTTCTGTTCAGCCATCGTGGAGTGCAGATGGCAGGACATGGAGAGAGTGGGTGTGTGTCGGGGAGAAGTGTACACACACACACACACACGCACAAAGCTACAAAGAAATGACTTTCTGTGTTTTCATGGATTGCTCGAGATTTAGAGCATAGATTTTAGCCCTAACTTGATTATGTTTGTCTAGCCAGCTCGTCAGATACTATTGTGAACAGGAGCAGGGAATATGAAGTTTAACAAGAAAACACCAGGCAAAATCCTTGCCTTCCGGGAGCTCATGGTTAGAACATAAAAATAGACAAGTACACAAACAAATGACAAGATTATGTTCCCTTGAAGCCAGAGATTAGATCTTAATACATCTGTGTTTCCCTAGCACCTCTAGGTTGTTTCACGACCTTCACCAGCCACAGCTACGTTAGGTTTGAGATGCCTACCATGTTTTAAAGTCAAACACATTAAAATGCTGCTGCCACGTTAAACATAATTTCTATAGGAGAGCTGTGTTGAAAGGAAGTTGACAGGTTGGCATAAGGTTATATTTTGTAGACACTCAAATAGATATTTGTTGATTTAATTTTTCAGTCTTTGTATTTTGGAGATGATATTAAATTATTTCCATGTCTGAAATTCTTTTCAGCAATCCTTCAAAAGCTCATGGTTCTGAGAGCTGCTCTGATAGTGTCCCTAAGTGATCCCGTGGCCCTGGAAACCATACCCAGAGCCTGACACCCAGTGGCTTCTTCATAAATATTTGATGAGTGAATAAATACATTTAAGAAATCAGATAATAAAAAAATAACATCGTGGGTACACATTGGGTTGTTAACCTCAAAGTCAGAAGTTTTAAACCACCAAACACTCTACAAGAGAAAGATGAGGCTTTCTAAATGCATAAACATTTACGAGGACATAAAACTCAAGGGACAATTCTACTCTCTCCTATAGGGCTGCTGAAAGCCGGACCAGACTCATTGACGGTGAATTTTGGTTGAAGTCCAAGAAGCCCCAGTGGTGCCATGGGCAGGATGTTGGGCTGGTAACCACAAAAGTGCTTGTTCAAACCCACCAGCTGCTCCTTGGGAAAAAGAGGAGGTGTTTGGTTCCATAAAAATATATAGCCTCTGAAAAAAATATAGCCTCTGAAACCCCCTATGGAGGGTTCCAGTGAGCCACAGTAGATGAGTAGTAGTTCCCTAAGGCGAGAATTATCCAGGGGCTCTCGATTTCATTCCAGGTCCTATTTCTGAGTCCTTGGCAAACAAAAGTCACTTGGCCGCTATGGGAGTTTGATGATATGGTGGGAGGGGGGGCGGTGTCAAATTCTTCTCACTATTGGAAAAATGCTAAAAATCTTTGTCCTGATTGGCTGATAGCAAAAGAATCATAAAATGATGCAACATACATAGTCAAGAGAAGTAATGCGGAAGTGAGAAGGTTATTCTTTTGTTGTTTTCCTCTGCTCATTAATGAAGGGAGCAAGGAGAACACCTCAGGCATGACAGACTATGGCTGAGACAATGGTGGGAGACCTGGGTTTGGTTCCTAGTCAGTGAACCTCATGTGTAGCCACTCCCCATCTACCAGTAGTGGATTATGTGCTGCTATGACATTGAATGTGTTTTCACAAAGCTTGCAGATGAAGATAAACTAGGAAGAAAAGTCTGAAAATCTATTTCCAAAGATCAACCAATATACCCACAATGAATCACATCGATTTTCTCTTCAGCCCATCAGAGGGCTGGTGCAGCATGGGGAACACTCTGTTCTGTTGGCACAGGGTCACCATAAACTGACCTACAGGCAGGCAGCAACAGCAGCAGCTGAGAAAATGCCTAAGAGCATGAGCTTTGGGGTAAGACTGCCTGGATTTGGATCCTGCAGCACTCCCTGGTTGTGTGTCCTTGGGAAATTGCTTAACATCTCACAAGTTTTTCTCTTGGCTTTTTTGTTTTTTAATCTAGAAAGGGGGAGTAACTATCAAATCTATTTTAGAGGATTTTGATTAGAATTACATGTATTACACAAGATGTGAGTCATTTTTCATAGTGCCTGACATATGGATGCCATGCCCACTTATTGCTATTATTTTTAAGAGTCCCATGTTGCCAGTCATTGGAGTTATGTTGCTAATGCCTATCAATGGGGTCCATTAACTCATGAAGATTCCATACGCCACAGAATGAAGCATTGCTCAGTCCTGCACCAACCCCATGTTGTACTGTAGAGCACATCGCTGTGGTCTACAGGGCTTTCATGGCCTGACTTTCAACTATAGATTACCAGGTGTGTCAGACAAGGTTCTCTTAGAGAAATAAAACCAGGACTCTAGTACTTCTCTTTATATATTTATATAAATAGAAGGATATATATGATAAGAAATAAGCAGTTAACTAATCTATAAAGCAGTACAATGGCTTGGTATAACTCGCTTGCCTGAGACAGCTAGTAGACCGGCAGTCCTTGGAGTCTTGAGGGCCATTGAGTAGTCCTCTGTAGAGCAATTCAGGCTATCTGGTTACCAGCATCAAACATCAAAGCAGGTCACCAACAGTCAGCCAGATGACAGAGTCCAACAGTCTCCAGCTTAAGAGATGCATATTTGAGGAGCGTGATGAAGCAGGACTTAAAGGAACCTCAGCTACACAGCTCACGTTTAGGTGTCCCATTAGTAGTGTTGCTTGGAGGTTGAGGCACAGGACAAACAGGCAGCTGTTTGCTCTGAGGACCCAAAATCAAGAGACCAAGGGGGGAGCTTGCCAATCTTTTTCTATTTCCACCCTTCAATTTATTGTGTGTGTTCATTGTCCATGCCATCACAACAGACCTACCTATTATCTTTGGCCATGTTGGCACCACAAGCTTACCTTAACACTAGGTATTTCGTCCACATCTACCTTAGTCTGGAAGCAAGTCTGCAAGTTTCCCCAAAGTCTGTTATCATCAGAACAGCCCATAAGCATCTGCTAATGGACAGTGGTGGTTGGACATTGAATGTGGATGAAAAAATACAATCTTGAACCAATCTCTTCTCTCTGTAGAATCTCTGTTTTTCTATCTTTAGGACAAGGTGAAAAACATCATTCCTAAAAAGCCAGAACTAGGTTGTGCAGACTGGATGAGGTCAGTGAAACAGGATGGAGTCAGTAGTATACTCACACTGATGTGTATCACCTTATGCAGTCTTTTGTTTTAATATATGTGCTGCCTAAGCAAGCACACAGTCTATTGTTAACATTCCAGGAATTTTGTAAGCCTGTTATTAAAAATGAAATTACATACATATATAAGTAATTAACTTTGAAAACAGAGATAGCCAATACTCAAAAGGTTACTTTGCAATTATTTTATTATGTCTAACTATTACCTATTACTCTAAAAGTAGTAAAGAGCAAACATGTTACACTGAGAACTTCAACATGGCTGACCCAAGTCATGGTATTTTCAATTGCTGAATATGCAGATGAAAGCTGGAACGAATAAGGAGGATCAAGAAATACTTGATATTTTTGAATCATGACATGGGCCAAACACTGCTTTTCAAAAGAACAAACAAATCTGTCTTGAAAGTACAACCAGAATGCTCCTTTGAAATGAAGATGGTGAGACTTGCTCTTGTGTATTTGGGTCATGCTATCAGGAGGGACCAGTGCCTAGAAAAGCACGTTTAGTCAAGTCGTGGGGCATCACAAAGGAAGAAGACCCTTGACCACATGGACTGACATAGTGGCAGCAATAATGAGCTCAAAGAGAGCAATGATTGTAAGGATAGTGGAGGCACCGGCGCTGTTCTGCCCATTACATACTGCGCTACTCTGAGTTGAAGCCAGCTAGAAGGCGCCTAACAGCAGCACCAAGACACTGCCTATGCCCGTGGTCAGGGAGGGGGAAAGATAAGGCTAAAGAGTTACAGTCTCGGAAACTCCCAGTGGCAGTCTGCCCTGCCCTTTAGAGTCGCTGTGAGTTACCAGTGACTTGATGGCAGGGAGAGTGAGTGCTACTATGGCGCCAGATGCCTCAGTAGCTAAGCTCTGGGCTGCTAACTGAAAGGTCAGCCATTTGACTCCAGCAGCCACTCCATGGAAGAAAGAGGTGGCCGTCGACTTCTGAAAAGATGGCGGTCTTGGAAACCCTATGGGGAAGTGCTCCTTTGTTTGGTAGGGCATTATTATGACTCAGAATCAACTGTTTGGCAATAGTTGTTACGTCTATTACATCTATATGGTGGAAATACTGTGGAAACACTGTGTCATTTACACATTTCTTCCATACAGTGCTGCTCCCCTGACAGTTGGAAATCAACCACAGTGGGAGTATTTCCAACATAGAAAGTGACAAATCATAGTTCTCCCCTGCCCTCTACCTCAGCTGAAAAGCCCGTGGTAACTCATGTAGTAGTGCAATGTTGCACAAAGAGATCCATGCAGGAGCCCCCCTCATTCCTGTCTTGCATGGATTCAGGATGCACCATTGGCCTGTCTGAAAGTGCTGAAAGACTGCAGAGAGTAGTTTGGAAGAGCCAGATATTTGCCCAACTGTTTATCAATGCAGTGGTTTTGTACCCATAAGCTCTTAAGAATAACACCAATGACCTTGTCACATGCCTTCCTGAGTTAGAGATACCACTGTCTAGACCCCTTTGTTGGAACAACCTCGAGACTCTAGACAGAAAGAGATGAGTCCAGTTGGACTAGCTTTTAATGAACGTTTTCAAATGGGGGAAAATTTTTTTCTACTCAGGGTAGAGGTGCTGCTTTCACTGCATGTGTAGTTCACCACCACCTCCTGAGCATCTCTCCTGTGTCAGTCTAGGTTTTCCACTCAGGGGTGTGAATGAACTATCTCCTTGCCCTCAAATACATCACAATCTAGCAGTAACCTAATCCAAATCTGCTGTCAAGGAGTCAGTTGCCACTAAATGCTACCTTCTATGGGATCTCCAAGGCTTTGTCCATTTTGAAGGGTAGGGCAACCTCATCTTTTCCCCAAGGAGCAGTTGGTGGTTTTGAACCACCTACCTTGCATTTAGCAGCCCAACACTTACCCCACACCGTCATCAGGATTCCTACAACTAAGTAAAGGGCACATTAAAAAATGACAAGACAACTGTGACAATGTCCCTTGAGAGAAGGCAATACAAGGTGCAAAAGGAACCCAAGAATGGAAATGAATGTCATGACTGTACGTGTCGAGAGGGGATGGCTGACAAAGAAGGCAGCCATGGGAAGCAGATATGGGAAGATTTCAGTGTGAGGAGTCACTCAGCCAGTGGCAAGCAACTCAATCTCAGCTGGTAAAACAAAACATGATTTTAAGGGAGTGCATTCAACAGTAAGGAGAGCTCTAGGAAGACCAGATAAGATTGACCAGAGGTTAGACATTTGGAAACCACATCCCAAAATCATATTGTACAAGTAGTTCAGTGGAAACATTATTTGTGTGACTAGTTCTTCTGAGACTAGTGCTTCTGAGACACTACTATTAGAAACACTGTTGCTGATGTCCCTAGCGACTGTCCCTCACTGTCAGAGCACATGCTGCACAGTGCATATTGTACCAGTCACTGTTTTTTATTCAAAGTCTGGTCAGATGGATATGGCTTGGTGGAGTAGCTTATGAATTGGTTTGAGAATTGTAAGGTCAGCAGTTTGATACTACTAACCACTATGTAGAAAAAAAGGTGAGACTTTCTATTCCTATCAAATGTTATAAAACTGGCTGACATAGTGGTTGTGTGCAGGACTACGGCCCACAGCGTTGGTGGTTCAAATCCAGCAGCAGCTCTCCGAGAGCAAGCTGGACTTCCTACTCCCAGTAGAGCAGTGATGCCACACACACACACACAAATGCTCTAAACTTGGAAACTCACGTTTACCCAGGGAAGTTCTACCCTATGTTATATGCTTGTTATCAATTGGAATAGACTCGTGGCAGTGAGTTTAATATTTTATTTTTGTAAGGGTACTTAGAAGATGGGTAAGTCTACAAGCATAAGAAAGGTATTCAAAAATTTGGTCAACCCAAATAAAGACACATGTGTAGTGTTGCCACTTGGCTGGATTTTGTCTAACTTTATGTGTGTCAGAGTGAAAGGCAGGAAAATATTGTACAGTATCTACATGGGGACAGCAGCTGGGGCTGTTGGCAAACACCAGTAATTTCATACATTTTGGTCTAGATTAGATAGAAGTCTTGTAAATATGTGTGCACATGCACATGTATGTGCAAGCATGTGTGTGCATAAGAGGTGGTATCAGAAATAAGCCTGCACACAAGGTGACTCTCAAAATAATGAGCGTTGGATGCATACTAAAGAGAACTTTAGTTCTTATTCTTTGTTGTTGCTGTTTTATTTTGTTTAGATGACGATGAGCCATGGAAAGGTTTAAAGATGATGACAACATGGTCCTATTTTTTAGGTAGATCTAATGAGCATGATGAAGGATGGGAACAGAAAGTACCCTTATATCAATGTTTAAAGACGTTAAGGAAAATAAAAACACTCTTCAACATTTACCCACATATTTAACAGTTTCACAACCCCACATTCTGAGTTTTCCTCTAGTATGCGTTCCTTTCGATCTGAAGAATTTTTCTTACTATTTATTTTTTTATAGGCTGGTGGTGAGTTGTATCAGTTTATTTGTATATAAATGTCTTTATTTTATCTTTTTAAAAAGAATACTAACCCTAAATATATCATAATAGTTTGACATAATTTTTAACATGTAGTCAGTACTTAATAGATATTCTACCATTCTCTTCTGGCTTTCATTGTTTATGATAAAAGGCCATTTAAAATTCTGTGTGTGTGTGTGTGTGTGTGTGTGTGTGGTTTTTCTGGCTGCTTGAAAGGTTGTTCTTGTTTGTCACTATGCTATGCCTGCAAGCCACTTTCTTTCTATTTCATCTGTTTTAGGGTTGAGGTTTGCTGATCTTGTCTGATCTACAGGCTTGCATTTATTATAAAATTTGTGGGTAGAGTAAATCAGTCATATGTCTTAACATTTATGGTTTTCTATCCCAGTCTCTCTTTAGTTTCTAGAATTTCAGTTATATGAGGAGGTAGTGAAAAAAGTACAGTGTTTTTTTCATAGCTATGTATTTAATCCTTTTCTTGCAAAACAACCATACCACCTTCAAAGTACTCTCCATTACTCACAATACATTTGTCATATCTGCAATTCCATTCTTGGAAACATTTTTCAAACTCATCTGCTTGGATGGCTGACAACACCTCCCTCATTTTTTTCTTCATCTCTTCTATTTTGTCAAATAGCTGTTCTTTCATGTTCCTCTTCATTCTCAGGAACAAGAAGAAGTTGTACAGAGCGAGTTCAGGTGGTTAAGGTCCATGGGGCAAGAGAAGCATGCTGTTTTTTTTTTTTGCCAAAAGTTGGCACACTGAGATGTCTGCACGAGCAGGTGCATTGTTGTGCTGGCAAAACCAATCCCCCGGCCACAAATCAAGCCTTTTTGTTTTAGGTCATGCACTGTTACACAATCTTTTCAGAACCTCTAAATAGAAGCTTTGATTAACAGTCTGACCTGCTGACCTGGTGGAACACACTCCAAATGTACTATTTGTTCAGATGGAGATCTCTCTTCTCTAGTACTGCTACAGCAGAGATCTCTCTTCTCTAGTACTGCTATACACATCCTGTGTGCACAGCCCCACCCAATCATTCGAACAGAGTTACGGAGATCTTGGTAGAAGGGCCATATGAGGAAATTTCACTCCACCATACCTGTCTTGTTGGATGGATAGATGGAGGATCCCGCAAGACTATGGCCTCCGGCCGTTCTGCAGATCTGGAATGGAACAGTCCAACAGTAGGCAAGTCTAATTGGTGGAACAAGGACACTAGGAAGGGACACATACTTTAGTATAATCAACCATTGGTGATCAGAAGGGCAATATTTACCCAAGGCCAAAGTTCTCAGTGGCTTGGAAAGGAGGAGGAATGGAAACAGGAAATGCAGAGAAAAAGTAGGGAAAGTAGTGGTCCCTATGGGTATTGCTACCAAGGCATGGAACAAATATGTAGGAATCATTGAATGGAAAGCTAATCTGTGCTGCAAACCTTCACTTAATTCACAACACGAAATAGAAAAATAAGAAGATAATGGAATTTTTCCATGAACTTTTTGAAGCTTATGGTTATGTCAGATTGTTTTTTTCTTATCTCAGCAATCACCAGTGATCTGTTCAGGTTTTTCTTCTGTGTGTATTCTCTGCATGTTTCATTTTGGATAAGTTTGACTGACTTTATTTCAAATGCACTGTTCCTTTTCTGCTCTAACCAGTATGCTGTTAAGCTCATAAAAGTAGCTCTTAATGTCAATTTTAAAAATTGAGCTCTACGATTTTCATTATTTTTTAAGCTTCCATGTACCTATTAATATCCTACTCTTCTTTGTGCATTCTATTGACCCCTTGCTACAAATTTGCTATCAGGTTTATACTAGCTATTTTAAAGTCCTTGATTGTTAATCCCAGTACACAAGTCTTCTCCAAGGCTGAAACTAACAATTTGTCTCTACTCTGGATCACATATCTTTGCAGTTTGACATGTATCCAGAAACCATGGATACTACAGTGTAATTTTTGATTTTGCTTTATTTATTTAAAAATTTTTCTCAGAGAGAATAGTATTTCCCTTTATCTCAAGACTATTAGATTATTGCTGCATAGCCCTACAAACCTCTTATGTGTAGCTTTTGCCATAATAATGCCTTTTTGTTTATGTGATTATTTATTTAACATATTCTTTCAGGTAGAATTCATATTTTACTAGGAGTTGAATTGTACTGGGACAAGAACACAACACTAACTAGATTGAATTCACCTTTGGCTTCAATTGGGACCAAAGATACTTCCTTTGCCTCCCAGCTGAACTCTGGTTTCGCAAGGTCCTGCTGAGTTTTTCAGTATTTCACACCTTTTGTCTTAACAAAGAGAACTGGGCTATAACTTTAACGATCTTTCATTGCTTTTGGACTCAACTCCAGCAGATTCCACGAATTCCACAAGCATACACCAGAGTTCGCAAAAATTCTCTACTTTACAATTACATGTTCATTGCTGGCTACTCAAAAAGAGTGTCCAGAGTGGAGAGTTGTCGAATCGAGGGGTCAAATGATAGAATGTTGTGTGTGGGGTTCTTTGAGATTATTTTCTTTCCTGCCATCTCATACTGCCTTTTCAAGGCTGGTCGATTCTTCCTGAAAATCTTCTGTCTGCGTAAGGCCCTCTATCTGCCTGTAAAATACTTAGTGTGGGTAAGAAACCTGCCACTAATTTCTGTTCCTTCCTCTCTGGAATTTCTTTCACCTAGGCTTTCTTGCATTCACTGCTCTGTGAAAGTTCCATAATTGGTTTTGCTGTTGTTGCTTGTATGTGTGTGTGTGTGTGTGTGTGTGTGTGTGTGTGTGTGTATGCTTTTCTGGTTGTTTCCATGGAAATCAAGATGTTTTACACATCTTTGACACAGTAACCAGAAGCAAAAATGAGCCTCCACCCGCTCTTCCAACTCCCAGAGGGCTATCTTTCCTTGGTAATGCCCTGTAGATTCCCTACTTTGAGATGGAAAGAAGATCTATAATTCTAGACACTCATAGATCATTTAATTGCCATCTAAAGTCACATAGGAAAAACTTTTCTCTTCTTCCTTCAAAGTCTGCTTATTTTGAAAGCAGGAGTTTTCAAATGCCCTGTGTCTTGGTGTGGAGCACACACTCTGTACCTTGAAGATGCTTCACTTCTATTCCTAGTGTATATATATTTAGATAAACTTGTAGTACCCACTCTTAGATGCATGATGAGCGTTTTCTACTGAAAGGAAGCTTGGACACTGGAGTCACACAGATCTGAATTCCACTACTTAATATGTGACCTTAATCACTATTGGCCTATTTCATTATTTATTCGAGTTATGTCTATTGCTTTTAAATACATTTCCAAAGTTCTTACTTAAATTCGACTCCTGCTTCTGATCTGGAACGATAGGTCACTCCAGCAGGAAATCCCTCCCTGACTTCCTTGACTAAGTCAATTCTATTTTATAGCCTCAAAGCCCCAGGTACACAACAATAATATTATAATGATTTATGTGGTTATTTATTTGACACATTTTTTTCAACTTGGAAGATAAACTCTATGAGGACTGAGACCATGTATGCACTTCCAGAGGCCTAGTATAACAGTTGTCATAGAACAGGGGTTCCTGGAAAACCTCTGTTATGAGAATAATGAGTTTACCTCTACAAGGTTGTTTCAAGGATGAAATGAGAGAGTGTAAGGTGGGGATGGGGGGGGGTTGTCTTCATTTGGGTTACCCCTGAAATCTTTACCTAAATAAAGATTTGGATTCAATCGCTTTGGTTGGTTCTTGTTTCTGATTAACACAGTGAAGGCGTAGGGGAGTGAGTTCAGTGAGCACAATTAGTGGGAGGTCTATGAGCATGTGAACAGTATAAGTGGGGACGGCTCGGTCCTGCTGGGACTTCTTGGAAAATCAAAAACTCCGGTTGCCATTGAGGCAGTTCCCTTTCATGAAATGCATTTTGGGGTCCCAAATGCCAGTGCTTCCTTATCTGAGGTCACTCCTGGCCTTCTTTTCCAGACCCTCCTTCTTGTCTGCAGACAAAGGTGCAGGAAGTCAGAAGCTGTGTAGGGAACCATCTACAGGCAGCCCCCTGGGGCTTCATCTTCAGTGACCATCTTCAGTGACTGCTAAAGCCTTTTCTACCCAAGGTCAAAGCATATCTAGATTCCCTAGTCTCCTCATGCATCTTGGTAGACACCAGATACAATGACAGGAAGTACTCCAAGGTCTTGGAATGGGATTAGTGGTGCTATGACTACTGCTCATAGGACTTAGGGTAGGTAACTAAGCTTGCTCTGTGTCTAGGCACTGGGGAACTCCCTTTTAGACTGACTTTGGGGGGGTGGAGGGAGACAGACACAAGGTCACCTGGGGATTGGTGATAGAGAAAGCCTGGGATATTGGCTGAAGCATTATCTGGGATACAGTTACACATCAGGCAAGGTCTCCTGCTCACCCAGACAGGACACTCAGGCCAGTTCAGCCCAGACCTCAAGCCAAGTAGGTGCTTGAAAAATGCCCTTTGAACAAACACTGAATCACACCCCCACCCCCACCCTCACCCTCACCAAACATGAACCACACCAGCAGCAGATCCACCATGGGATCAACGCTATTCTTTTAGAAAGTGAGTGTCAAAAGGAGTGATTTACAACAAGGAGCAATGTATTTGGAGAGAGAAGATGGCATGATTTTAATTTCCGGAATATGAAATTAAGGTTTCTTTATTTTCACAAGGAGATGAGGATTTCAAGATCATTTGTGCTGCCAAATTTTAGCTCTGATTTAAAACACCTTTATAACAAATTCTGGCTGAGTCTAGCCTTTTTAGAATGCAGAGAGCTGATTCAGCCCTCCCTCCACAAAGGGGTAGGGGTATGTGTGTGTGTGTGTGTGTGTGTGAGAGAGAGAGAGAGAGAGAGAGAGAGAGAGAGAGAGAGAGAGAGTTATCTTTTCCCTAGAGTGCAAACATCAATGTTGTACTTTCATTAATACATAACCAAGTGTCAGGGAGTTCACGAATACGTCTGACAAAAGGAAAAGTGATGTGTTCTCTTGTTTACTTTCTTTCTTCTGATGTCTCTGTCTCTTCACCTCTGTGTATCTCTGCTGCCCCGGCCATCTCTCTTGCTATGTTTTCCCTCACACTCTGTTCACTGCCTGGTCACGCTCTTTCTGCTCTTCATCTCTTTCTCTGCCATTGCCGCTCTCTTTTCTCGGGTCTTTAGGCATCTGCGTTTCTGCCCTTTTTGGTGGTTCATCTTTCTACTGATGTCTTCTTTTTTCTCGTTGTTCTTTCTGTCCCCCCCCCCTTTCTCTTAAATAAAAAAAATACAAAGGTATGTGAGGACTTCACAGCATCTGTAGAAAAATGGAACTAAAAATATTGAAATTTCCCCACAGTTGAAGTCCCTTTTTTTTACTTTAAATTTTATCAGAAGAGCAGTGAGGCACTTCTGTATTTTCACTCCAAAATAAGGAGAGACATGTTAACGACCTTGCTGCCCCTTCTGTGGCCCTGGGTGAGGCTCTCTGAGAACTTGGAACTCTGAACAGAAAAAGGTCTCCGTGCAACGTTTATGATTCTTTGTCCAGTCTTTACTGGATATTTCACTCAGTGCTTTCTTAGGAGCATCTACTCCCTGCCAGGCTCTGGACCCAGCCGTGGTCACTCCCATGGCACCCCAGAGGAACTTCCTCTGGAATCTGTGTTTGCCAGAATGGCCCAGGAGAAGCCTCACTTCCACTTCCCACCAATTTGAGGTCATTTCCCTCCCCTGTGCTCTGCGGAGCCTCGGAGCCACCCACAATGTTGGTTTAGGGCCGCAATGCTGAGCTCACTGCACGGCTTCAAATTGGTTGTGCTTCCTCTGCTTGTCACTGATCACCCAAGTCCATGTTCGAACACCGACTGGGGGAGGCAGATTCCTGTACTCTGTGGTTTCCTCAACTGTAAAATGAGGATGCTATCTTGAAGAGGGGTGTTTTAGAATTGGAGGTAGTAATGGATGCCAGCACTTAGCACGGTGCTTCCAGCTAAGCCTTAGGTGCAATACAGAAAACAATACAGCCCCTCTGTTGTGCATGGCTGCTCCGGAGTGTTAAGTGAGGCAGCGATCGAGAGACGTGCTTTGAAAAAAATCACCAGGCACCGAATGTTTATTTTTCTGATTAAGAAAAGAATTTTCATAGTGAGCATTTATTGAGCACTCACAAGAATACATTCTTTAAAAACAACAAACAGCTCTATGATGGCCTTATCTCTGTCCCACAGATGGGGAAGTGGAGGGGCAGAGAGGTTAAATGATGACCCAGTCACATGTGAAAAGTAAAAGAACCAACACACTTATCATGTGTTAAATGCGTACCATATGCTGGGCATTGTGCTAAGCCCTTTGCACACATTGTCTCATTTAATTGTCATCACCAGGCAAGGTCATTATTAGCTCCATTTTACTTTGGGATGAGAAAAATGAAGCTCGGAGAACTTAAATCGTGCCCAAATGTCCACAGCTGTGTGGCCAGCAGACAGAGGCCACGAGTTAGGGAAGCTTGGTCCGTAACTTCTTGAGCTCCCACCTCTGCCCCAGCCCGTTCCGACTCACGGCGCCTCCGTCTGGGGGTCAGAGAAGAATGCTGCTCCGCATGCAGGGTTTCGGTGGCTGGGCTTTTTTTTTTTTTGGAGTCCATCTCCAGGCCTGTCTTCTGAGGTGGACACACACGTCTGACTCTAGTTTAGCACGCAGTCTATTTGCATCGCGCTGGCACCTCGCCTCGCAGCCTGGCGCTTCCGGGGTTGTGTCTTGCCCCTTCCACCCCGTGGCAGGCTGTGTCTAGGCTGGCATGGGAGTTGCTCATGGACTGGTGCTCAACCGAGTGGCAACACCAGCAGTTCTCTTTCTCTCTCCCTTTGCGTTCCCATGCCATCCCTTGTCCCCTTCCCTTTCACCCTCTTTGCACACCTCTTTTTATTCCTCTTCCCTGTCTCATCTTTCTCTGCCCCTTGTTTTCTCCCCCCTTTCATCACCCCCTTCTCGTCTCTCCCTTCCCTGCTGCTCTCCTCCCTTCTCCATCACCTCCTTCCCCTCTTCCTCTAACTCTCTGCCTAAAGAGCAGGGCTGCCTGCTGTTGCCATGGAAACACCTCAGCCAGCGTGGCAGCCTTTTCCTGGATCTCAGCTGGCCTGAGACCAACATGAGAGGCCTCATGAAGTGGCCCCAGTTTCTCTTTCCTCTCCCTTTCCAGGAGCCCCCTGAACTCTTACAAAGGCCCCGGTCACCTATCCTGGGATGCATTAAGGATTATCAAGGGCTCCGGGTCGGTTTGGGCAAGGGTGTGCACAGCAGCCCGTTTCTGGAGCACCATCGTCCCCACTCTTAGCACTGAGCACCTCTGCACACCACTGTGGGTGGAGCTTCCCAAAAGCCAGTCATTGCCACTTCCCACTGGAGCATCAAGTTGAGCCCAAGTCGATTTGATTTTCTGGGCATTTTGACATGGTGGGACACATCCCAGACAGAATCCAGAGCATCTGGGTTGGTCTGTGGCCTGAGTGAATGAATGAGAGCTTCACACCTGTGTCTGCCATTTACCCCGGAAGCCTCAAGGAGACTGAGGGAGCCAAGCACACGGAAAACGGTTTGTCTCTGATGGCTTCTCTTCCCCCCTCCCTCCCCCTCTGCCATCTCCCTCCATCAACCCCCCACCTAAACACATTCACCTTCCTGGAGGAAAACCCTTTACACAGGCTCACCCTTCTCCCGAAAAAGCAGTGTCAACTGGGGCCCGTTTATGTCTCCGCTGGAGCTAACTACCATCTTTCCCTGCCATGGCAGAGGAGCTCAAAAGGCCTTGGCCAACTTCTCCTCCCCATTCCCTCGTGGCCCCAAGTCCTTTGTGGCTTCATTATTTTGATTTCAATGGAGAGAGCATACTTAGATCCACCAATTATGTACACAAATGTGTTGGACTGGTACAAAGCCCATCTTTACAGCCACATGTATTATTATTTTGCAAAGCAGCAAATGTGGATTATCCTCTTCTTTGCTTATTCTATCCGAGTGGAGATTACCTGGCCTGTGTCTCGGCCCCTGGGACCATGTCTGTATTAACTAGCTTTTGCTGTGGCAACAACCTCCACCCACTCCTGCCAAATCTCAGTGGCTTACAATAGCAAACATTGATTTCCTGCTCACAGCATGTGAGGGCGGATGGTCAGCCGTAGTTGTGCTGGGTTCGTCTGGGTTTATGGGGCTTGGCTCAGCAACTTGAATCTTCTGTATCCCAGGACCCTGGCTGAAAGTATGCTGTTATTGTGACAGAAAACTCATAAAGGAAACAGCAAAGACCACAGGCAAAGAGCCTGCTCAGCTATGAATTAACCGTTCACATAACCCTGGGCAAAGCACAAGATCGAAGGGCAAGGGCCAAGGGGGTAAGAGGTGCACTCTGCCTCCTGGGAAGCATGTTGAGGACAGGAGGGAGCACACAATTATGAACACAGCATAAACGAGAGGTGGTGTCAATCTCTTACCCCCCTGTTTCTCATGTTGCCCTTAAACTGTTACCTGATTGAACAGAAGTATGCGTGAGTTTGGAGTCAGCCAGATACACGTTCAAATTGATATTCCTCT
The DNA here is from genome assembly GCA_004026705.1 of Nesogale talazaci. Classification (NCBI taxonomy): domain Eukaryota; kingdom Metazoa; phylum Chordata; class Mammalia; order Afrosoricida; family Tenrecidae; genus Nesogale; species Nesogale talazaci. The sequence continues at coordinate 140,521 of PVJH01001464.1, forward strand.
ACTTATCAACCATGTGACCTCTGATCTCTGGCCAGTTAACTTTATGGAGTCTTGTTTTGCACCTAAAAAGTAGGGATAATGGCATACTTCACAACTGGTTGTTTAGAGTGCCTGGCATGCACTCCGTAATGGAAAGTTAGCACCATTATTAAAAGCAAATGCATTTTTTGTTAAAATAGATAACTGAATAAGTAGCTGGCTATATCTTGCCTTCTCCTATGTGTTCTTTGTGATTCAATAACCATAATAACCATACAAACCATAACCATGGCTAATGCATTGAAGTTGTCAAGGGTTTGCCTTGCTTGGATCCATAATCAGTGCTCATGGAATTAGCATTCAGGAGATCAAAACACATTACATTGAGTAAGTTTGCTACACAAGACTTCTAGAGAGTGTTGAAAAGGAAGAATGTGACTTTGAGGACAAAGGTGCTCCTGATCCAAACCACACTATTTTCAACTGCCTCCTATGCATATACAAGTTGGATATTGAATCAGGAAGACTGAATATGTTAGTCTGGATAGACTACAGAAACAAATTCATAGGCATGCATATGTATATAAGGGAGAGGTTTATATACAAGAGGAATGGAACATTGAGAAAGCCTCCCAACTCAATCCAGTTCAAGCCCACGAGTCTGATATTAGCCCTTATGACCGTTACCAGTCTATAAAGTCTTCTTCAGATTCACAAAGCACATGCAATGACACCAGGGCAATTACTGGCCAGTAGGTGCAGAGTCTTATGTATCCAGTGGTGATAGAAGCACCTCAGAGCTGGCAGGGACCTCTCTGTAGCTTCTCAAGTTTCTCAGCACTGACAGGAGTCTTTATGTAGTTTTTCCAGGTTCAGAGGTCTGGTTCCATCAGGGTAACCCCATGTGACTTCTCCTCCAGCTCCTCCAGTTTCCAGGACTCAGGGTCTATCAGCATGCTACCACATTGTCTTGTCAGTAGAGCATTTCCAAGGGAACTGAGCCTTAAATCCCTCACCTTCAGGGGAGAAACACAGTCAGATCTCCCAGAATTCCCAGGAGAAAGCCACACCTACACAGAAGTTTCAATCTTCAGATGAACAGGCTCCACTTCTACATTTCCAATCATGAAATTGACCTCAGAGTACACTGAAGAAGAATTCATGCATTTTGTGCTGGCTAAGAATATTAAAAGTCTCATGAACTGACAAATGAACAAATAGATCTGTCTTGGAAGAAGTACATCCACAATGCTCCTTAGAGGCATGGATGGCAAGACTTTATCTCATGTACTTTGGATGTGTTGTCAAGAGAAACCAGTCCCTGGACAAAGGCATCATGCTTGCTAAAGTAGAGGGATAGCAAAAGAGAGGAAGTCTCTCTTGGGGATGTATTGACACAGTGACTGCAACAATGGGCCCAAACACAAGAGCAGTTGTGAGGTTGGTGCAGAACTGGACCATGTTTTGTTCTGTCGTACATAGGGTTGCTACAAACAGGAACCAACTCAATGGAACCCAATAGTAACAATGGTGACAGTTTTCTTACTATGTGTGTGCTGGCATCCATGAGCAGTGCCAACAGCTCACTGAAATATAGGGATTTGAGTCTGCTAAGAGATTCCTGGGAAGAAAGGAAACTACTTCCAACAAGAGCAGCCATTGAGAACCTAACACACATGGGATTGCCTGGAGCAGGAATCTACTTCACGGTAGCAGGTTTGATGGTGTGTGGTACTCGTTAAGGGGTTTTGCATATACAAACTCCTCTAATTTTCAAAATCCAAGAATATTACTACTACTCAATGCTCATTGCCTCTGATTCTGCATCTTTTGGACAGCTTATGGACTTTCATTTTCAACTCAAGCTTCACATCCCTAAGCACTGCTTGGGTTTTACGGGTTGGTCTTGGAATCACCTCTGGATCCGGCCTGTAAGCTTCAGGCTGTTTGGCCAGTGTTCCTGGGATGGGCTTTGCTGCTTGTTGGCCAAATACTGCCCTTCTCCAGGTCAGATTTCGTCTATGAGGTCTCTTTTGAACATGCGACAACTGTGGGAACAGGACCTGAATTAAGGCTGGTCAATGCAGGCATGGAATTAGCTCAAATCCACTTATTTTAGAACCTGGACTTCCCATCTTTGATCTGTGCGTAGTTCATTGCTGTGCTCACCCTCACTTCCCCCACTCCTGCCATCACCAAATACAAACAGGTCTTGGATGGAAGGAATCATCGACATGGTTTTTGGGGGAAGATATCTCATGCCTTGACGGGGCATTTGTCGAGAAAACACAGTCTATATCTTCCCCTGCTCTGCCGTCTACCCATTTCTTGGACTTAACTCGCTGGTCAGCAGCAGCACCTTTAATTCATTAGCTACTCTCACACCCAGTGGGGCAAACACACAGGAGTATTTATTCCTTTGGGTACTTGGGGAGCATTAGGCTGTAGACGCAGCAGTCTAAGTCTCACTTCTCCCTTCCTCAGCTTCTTATCTAGCCCTATCCTCCAGCCTAGTTGTTTGAGTCCCTGGGAGCTCTATTCTATGCCCTGTTTACCTTATCTGGAGTCTCTGTATGCTGCAATGGTTAACATGTTGCACTGACAACTAAAGGGTTAGAGGTTCAAGTTCCCCCCAAGGCACTCAGTAGAAAGGCTTGGTTATCTGCTTCTCAAAGGCCAGCTATTGGAAACTGGATGGAGCACAGTCTCCTCTGACATACATAGGCTTGTCATAGGTTGGAAACCACTTAACGACAACTGGCTTTTATATCGGATGGATACCACACACAGTCTCCCCGAACTTCGCTTACATCGCTTCTGCTGCTGCCCCTCTCATGGACTCAGATTTATGACTGAGATGTCCATTGGGTGTGAAAAGGTGTCATCTTGAAACATCCATCAACCCAAACATCAACATTGGGTATGGTTTCACCTGAATCAGGCAGGCTGCCTGGGTTTAACGACTTGAGCTGCTAGCCTATCCCTCCAGCAATCTTGCCTGACTTTTCCAAGCAAAGTTTCAAGAAAAGCGCTTTTCTCTCTTACATGGATTTTCAGCATTTCTCACAGGTCTGACAAGATATGTAGTTGTATTATCTTCTTAGATGGGTCCTTTCTTGGACTATTAAATTGTCAGGTTTAACAAGAATGAGACATCAACTTTTGCCCATCAGCTTGGCAAAAATGAACATGATTGACAATGCTTGGAAAAGCTGTAGAGAAACAGATACCCCGGCCAGCATCTTTGGAAGTGTAAATTAGTGTATTTCTTTTCTTTCTCCCTCCTCCCCCATTGAAGATTTAAAATATGCATAAAAATTTGACCTCTACAATTTTCCTTCTAGGAATTTGTCAGGGAGTTGATTGGACAAATGTCCTAAACCATATGCATAAGAGACAGTGTCTTTCAGTACTTCTGAGTGCAAAAAATATGTATTAAATAATGTATGCTAAAGTCATACAAAGGAATACAGTGCAGCTGTTAACGATCTTGTTATAGAGTAAGATGCATTGATATGGAAAGATGCCCACACCATATTGCTGAGTAAAGAAGAAATTTGCACAATAGCTTGTCCAAAATAATCCTGGTAGATAGATTTCATCCACACATACCAAGAGCCTTCAAAATGTGCATGGAAAAAAACTCCATTATCTTTTTTTTTGTGGGCATCACTGCCTCTGGTGGTTGTGGGCATTACCCAGTGCCGCTCCTGAGAGCCGCCGCTGGATTTGAACCGCCAAGCCCACGAGCTGCAATCCCACACTCAACCACTTACGCCACCGGGGCTCAGCCTCCATTATCTTTTTTTTTAATGAATTAGTTTATTTGTTTTTGACAATTTGGCCAGCATACAATTAATATATCATATATTTCACTAGTTCAGTCACATTCATAAGAGTTATGCAAACATCACCACTAGCCATCCCAGGATTATTTCTTCTTCCTTGTACTCATTGTTAGCTCTCCATTCCCCACCCACTTCCCCTGCCATATCCCACTGAATCTATACATGTAGTTGTTGTCTCTATGGGTTTACCTCTCCTGGGCTTCATAGACTGACAAAATATACAAGATGCAAATGACACACAAACAAAGGGCCTAACAAAAGTGACATGCCATGAACCTTTTGAGGCCACCTCATGTCTATGTATGTGTGTGAATATGGAGAGAAGCAATGATGGCTTACACACAAAAATGTAATTACAGAATTGTCTGCAAATATGACAGGTCATTAGAGAAACATGGGCAGGAGCAGCTGAAGATGGGAGCTGAAAGGAGAGCTGAAAGATGAGTAGGAGTTGGTAGAGGAAAATACAAAGATTCAAATATATGCGTCTAGCAAATGTTCAGGTCTGTGTGTCTAGGGAGGGAAGCCTGGTGGTATGCACTTGGCTGATAGCCACGAGGTCAGTGGTTTGAATCTGCCCATCATGCCATTGAAGAAAAATGCTGCAATCTCTTTCAGTGAAGACTGCACCCCTGGGAACCCTGAATGGGACAGTGTCAATCCACCTATAGAACTGCAAAGAGTTGGAATCAACTTGATGGTAATCAGGTTGGTGTTGATGGACCTTAGGTATTGCAAACAGCTTGTGCTGTCAACCATGAACATGCAAGTTGGTGAGTCCAACAGGACCACCCCTGAAGACAGACGTGACAATCGGCTTCTACAAAGTCGCAGGCAGAAAAACCCTCCTGGGCAGTTCTATACTGTAATATGAGGGTGCCATGAATTATAATCTACTAGACAATAATGGGCTTTGTGTGTGTGTGTGTGTGTGTGTGCGCGTGTGTGCTGGACCTTTAATCACAGCAATAATGTCAGATTAGTAAGTTTTCTTCTCTAGTCTGATATACTTGGCCATGCTCCACAGAGAGGTTGCAGGAAATATCACTGAAATGAGTCCCATAGATGAACCATGAGGGAAAAGGTAGATTTGGATGGGAGCATTGGATATGTGCCCGGCATTCATTGTCTGAGGCCAGAGAAAGGCTCCACTTCTCTAAGTGACTTTCCAAGTCCTTCTTCCTTTGCCTGCCCTGCTGTGCCCTACAGCAAAATGACACTTGGTCACACAATCCTTTCCATAGTTAAACTTGCACTTTATTAAAATTGCTCTGAATAACTCTGGGGGGAAAATTGTCTCCATCTCCATTCATCTTCAATGGCTTTTACACCTCACTCGACACAACTGTCTCCTTTGATTAAATCTCCATTAGGACTCTGTTCCATATTCAGCAGCTCTATAAGCCAATTAGCCCACCGCTCCATAGGTTAGGACAAAGAGCAGTGCTTCTTCAGAGGGAGGGAGAGAGAGAGAAAGAGAGAGAGAGAGAGAAGAGCATCTCCCCTGCCTCCCCTGCTATTGCTAAAGCTCATCAGTGCTTACCACCACACTCTCATTCCCCACATTTAATCTGAACAAAATGGCAAGGACCTTGCTTGTGTTAGACCTGGAAAGTTCAAGCTCATCAGATCCACAGACTCAATGGTGGAGTCTCCTTTCCTAAATAAGGCAGTGCTCAAGACTCAGTTGCTTCTCAACCTCTTCCTCTCCTTGCTCATTCAGAATCTCCAAGGATGCTCATGCACACGTTCATTCAGATCCTATCTAGATTTGTGTGCTAGAAGCCCAATCTCGACTATTGTGAGGCTAGTTCCATAACCTTAGCTGGGGGTCCTAGTTTTCCATGAGTTGTGGAGCTCTTCCTTTCCTGACCACTGTACTGGAACAGATATGATCACATGACAGATAGATCCCGAGTTTACCTGGTCTTTAATGTGTTAACTTGCAGATGGATTTTGGATCTCCACTACTTCCTCACCCCTTCACAGTGATTTGGTTGCTTGATTTTTGACTTCTTGATTTAAAAATATCCGGTCTTTAATATATTAAGACTTGTTTCTGTCTGGTGATTTGCACAACACTCTAAGCCTCCTTGAGTACTGGAATCCCTACATGACCCTAGTTATCTGCTTGGTTTTCAGGGGTCTTATCCACTATCTGGTTCTGCCATTTCTTTCCCAGGGAGGTGGACTTAAGTTTCTGCCTCAGAGATGGAGTTCTGCCCTACAGAGCCAATATCTATCCACATTTTAGTATTTCCTGAAGTTGAAGAACCCAACTGACGATCAGTACTCCATTTTCAACATGAAAGCATTTGATATGCCACCCCTAGACACAAATGCCAAGAACATCTTCCCAAAGCTACTGGAAAAAAGGGCAAGAAATTCAGAACACCTATGATGTGGGCAGAGTCTGGAACTGGTGGAACCATTCTTAGTGGTTTGATCAGAATCTGATCCTTCTTTTCACTGAGGTTCAGAGGTTCAACTGAGCTCCATGTCCATCTTTGTCTTCCCTCCTCCTCGTGGCTCTAGGTTGCTGCATACCGATGTGGATTGGTGTGACTCCTGCTTTCTCTGGGCCACCCTGTCTTTCCTCAGGTCTCCACTGATTCACAGGTTTCTCTGCTCTTGGTTTGTTGGTTATGGCTGCTCTGCCTCTCAACTTCCACTTCTAGGTCAGTACTTTTCAGACACTGAGCTTGTTTGCAGGTAGGGGCTTACACAAGACCTTCTCTTTGGAACCTGGGCATTCTTGCACCCGAACTAAACCAGTATGTTGTTGCAATGCTGCATGGAGTCTGCTCCAATCCATAGCAATGTTATGCACAACATTGCATGATGCACGGTCCTGTACCAGCTTCACAATTGTTCCTATGCCTTTGCTCTGTGATGCAGCCATTGTATTAATTCACCTCTTTGAGGGCCTTCCTTGTTTTTTGCCACCCTTCTACTTTATCACACATGATGTCCTTATCCAGAGACTGGTCTCTCCTGACAATATGCCCAAAGTATTTAAGACAAAGTCTTGCCCATCCTTGCATCTAAGGAGCCCTCTGACCTGACTTCTTCCAGTAGAGATAGGTTTATCCTTTTAGCAGCCCATGGCCCTTTCAGTACTTTTCTCCAGTACCATAATTCAAGTGCGTTGATTCTTCTATGACCTTCCTTACTTAATGTGCAGGTTTCACATGATATGATGCAATGGAGAATACCACGGATTGGATCAGGTGCACCGGAGTCTTCAAAAATAGCACCTTTGCTCTTCAGTACTCCAAAGACGACTTGGGCAGTAGATGAGCCTAATGCAATACACCTTTTGACCTCTTGACTGTTGCTTCAATGAGCAGTGATTATGGAGCCACGTAAGACAAAATTCTTGAAAACTTCCCTTTTTTCCACTTATCACGATGTTACCTATTGGTCCAGTTATGAAGATTTGGGTTATCCTTCTGGAATGAAGTAAGTGATAGTATCCAGTCTCACTTTTCATACCCAGCATGTGGAGGTTGTGTGGCATTCAGCTGTGGAAGCCACCAAAAGGGGAAACATGTACACCGCCTGGATCACATGGGGGTAGAATTGCTCAGTGTTAAAAAGAGGGGGCTAGCTGTCACATGTGCCATCTCCGCTCTGCTGCACACCTCCTGGGTCACCTTGGGCAAGTTATGTCACTCCCTGGGCCTCAGTTTTTCCAGCCATAAAATGGGAAGATTAATAGCTGCTTACAGGAGTTGTAGTGAAGACTCACTGACATAATGTACATTATCTGGCACTTGGTAAGTGTCTGATAAATGATAGCTATTATAGTGAGGGTGGCAGAGAGAACTCAGAACCATTTTTACTCGGGATGTTTGGGAAGACTGAGATGATAGACCTACAAAAGTCCAAAGAGAACGTGATGAGGGTTTTCAAGTACTGAAACTGCACCAGAAAAAAAGTTTTAGAGTCAATGGTGTGTCTGGTGTATTTGACATCAAGAACCAATCATTTTTAAAACAACCTCCTCCTGGATAGAGCAACATTAATTTTAGTAATGACAAAAACTGGAACAAATAATGACCCTAAAAGAAAAACATATAGTAAAAACTTACTTTTACTAAACTTTATTTGTATAGGCACATATATAAATCATATCAATAAAAATACAACTATTCAAATATGGGAGGACTGATAGTCTTTATTATGCTTTTATAGTTTTTTGTGAGAAGGGGGTAAAACACATGGATCTATGGCAGTGATAACAACATTATAATTTTATTTCCCCTGATTAATCTTTTAGTTTAAAAACAATTAGCAGGAAAGGATGAAGTTCCATTTTAAGGATACTGTGCTAATCAAATATGGATGAACTCAAAATTCTGCTTACCAAGCTAAAAATATTGCACCTTGCAGGTCTAACTTGGCTTTGCAGTTTTGAATTTTCAATGCAAATAAATCTCCCAAGTGCCCTCCTAGAAAGTGAGCATTGAAACAACTCACACAGTATTTCTGTGTTTTGACCATAATTGTAATTTTATGTATTTTGAATTTACCATGTAAATGGGGTTACACATAGAAGCACAAGGATTGGAGACAGGAACTGTGCTCAACGCAAGCTGGAATCAGTCCAAAATCTGAAGAATCCGTTGATGCTGCAGGGGTGGTGGTGGTGTCATCAAGTTCATTCTGATTCATAGCCACCCCTCAGCACAGTGGAGAACTGCCCCCAGATGGTTTTTGGACTGTAATCTTTAGGGGAACAGAATACCAGTGTTCTTCTCACAAGCCATGCGTCATTCCACGAGCAGTCTAGCACGTAAGCACTGCACTATCAAGAATAATGGACTCTCCAAATCAGCGTGCTTTAGTTGAGTTCACATGTATCAGGTCATCATTGTCTAACTGGGACTTCTCCAAATTAGTATCTAAATTATTCACTCACTGCAATTGAGTCAATTTTGACTCAGAGTGACCTATAGGACACAATAGAATTGCCTTTGTGGGTTCTGAGACTATAAATCTTTTAAAAATTCATGTTATTGGGGGTTAATGCAACTTTTGTCACAATCCATCCATCCATCCATCCATCCATCCATCCATCCATCCATCCATCCATGCATCCATCCATCCATGCATCCATTGTATCAAGCACATTTGTACATTTGTTGCCATCATCATTTTCAAAACAGTTTCTTTCTACTTGACCCCTTGGTATCAGCTTCTCATTTTCATTCCCCCCTCCTCCACCTTCCCTCCCTCATGGACCCTCGATACTTTATAAATCTTTACAAGAGGAGAAAACCTCAATTTCCCCCCTCGGCGTGGCTGATGGACTCGAACTGCTGACCTTAACATTAACAGGCCAATTCCTAACCCACCAGTGCGCCTCAGAAGCGAAGCAGATCAGTGCAAACAATGTGCTCCACTGCCAGGCACAGGGCGGCGGTGTGAGTCCATGCAGGGCCTTGGAAGGAAGGCCGTCAATCTACAGGAGGATTCAGAGAGTTTGTGGGAAACTTTCATCATCTTTTCATTCATTTTCCCATGGACATTTTGAAGCTACCTGGTACTTAGGGGGGAAAAAAAATCAGTCCCTGAAAATCTAACGGGCACAGCAGTATGAGAGGCCAGACTCAGCACAGTGTCAACTGCTGGCTTTTGTTTAAGAGAACATGTGTTTGTCAAAAAAGGCTCCATCATGAATGCCTGCTAAATGGAAACTTCTTACCTGTATCAAATGATCAGCAGTAAAACCCAGGAGGAACCGTAAACAAGTGTTTGGAAGCTGACCCGCAAAAGATTCTGTCCCATGGGTTGTCATCATGAGCAGTATTCAGAATGGCTGGTACCTGGTGATGGTGGAAGCAGGGGGATTTTTAGCGGCCTCTCCTGTTGTTTTCACATTTTCTCTGGACCATGCTCCCTCTTAGGGGCGGCACCTGGGGTGGACAGCTCAGCCACTCTGGCCTAGAGATGCTCAGATGAGAGAGTCAGCCCCAGTCAAAGCAGACCTCAATTGGGACTTAGCTTCAGGAAGCGTGTTCTAACTGTCAGGACTCTCCAAGATGGACTGGCCTGCCTCAGGAGGTAGTAAATCTCCTGTCACAAGAGGTGCCCAAGCATAAGCTGCGCTTGAAGGTCTTTCAACCTGGAGACGCAGGGACTCCATGAATCAGGAGTGACGGAGACTTGTGCGGTCATTGGGAGAGTTGGGGACTTAGCTGTGTGAGAGAGGCTTGTGTGCCTTCCCCCTCGTTGTCATCTGCACAGATCCAACTCCATCTCCCACACCCCCACTCTCCTCAGTCACCACGGGCACCCACCAGAAAATGGCTCATTCTTAAGTTGGGTGGTCCTAATGGCTAATGGCTTAGCTTAGCTGCTAGCTGAAAGGTCAGTGGGTCAAGTCTACTCAGAGGTGCCGCAGAAGAAAAGCCAGGTGCTCGATTTCTGGTGCTCTTCGGAGCCCAGTTCTCCCAACTCCCATGTGGGGCTGCCATGAATCAGAGCTGCCATGATGGATACTAGAGGGCTTTGTGTTTTGCTTTTCAGAAATGCCGATGAGCTACGTTCTAAGTGTCAGTTGTCTGTTTTTGTAAATAAAGTCTTACTGGGACACGCCGCAGCCCAGGGCATAAGTTTACATATTTTAGATTGCTGCTCTCATGTCACAGTGGCAGAGCCGAGTTGCTGTGACAGAGACCTTATTTCTGGCTTGCGAAGCCTAAAATACCACTTACCCCTTTACACAAACGTTTGCCGATCCCCATCAGACCAGTCCGTGCAGCTAGTGGTAAGTGGCAGAACTGGGTCAGACTCCAAAGCCTGCTTACCGGTTGCCAAGGCATCTCCCTGGGTAGCAGGGCCCGGGGTGGGAAAGTATAGGTAGTCAGGGTCCGAGCAGGGGCTCAGTCCTCCAGCACAGTCCCTTCTTTCAACCCACTTCTCCATGTCCCCTCCCACCCCACCGCACCCCACCCACATGGTGTTTGACTCATGGCTGAGGCTCTCGTTGGCTGTGTCCAGGTCTCTAGCACCTCATCCATCCTGGCTCTGCCTAAAACATCTGACCTGTTGCCTCCCTCTAGGCAGGGACCAAAAATTAAGTCAGAGATCACTTGAGGGCAACATTCAGCTTTGTTCTGATGCGTGGACTATGTGCAAAACTTTTGGCAGCTCTGTGCGAGAGGAGCGATAGTGTTTAAGGGTGTGGGCTTTGGAACAGACTGCCTGCGTTTGAACCCTGGGTGGAACCTCCTGTGGGACTGCTTGTCAGAAAGCAAAACTCCAAACGTACTGCCATCAGTCCAGCTTGACCCAGTGATGCCCTGAGTGGTTATAAGACTGTAACTGTGAATGGGAGTAGAAAACCCCACCTTTCTCCGGAGGGACTGCTGCTGGTTTTACACTGTAGACTCCCTGGGTGGCAGCCCACTGCACTACCAGGGTGTGGTAGATAAACTTGCATGGGCGCCACTTTCCTGAGTTAAGTCGGACTTCTATCTGGCCCCCCTCCAGGACTTCAGGCAGGCAGCTGTTTGTACTCCCAAGGAAAAAAGCCAGCCTGGAGCAGAAGCGCCAACCCTAGAGCCCCACCCACCCTTCTTCAGTGCGCTGGAGGGGGCTCCCATTATCTTTCTAACTAGTACAAGACGCATTATTAATGACTTCTGCTTTTAACAGGGAAAGGCCATTTCTTAATGCTCTTAATGATCCCAGCTGGATTTCGTTTTCAGAGCGAGTGCTTCCAGGACGCTGGCTGTGAACGTGGAGCATACCGAGAAGGGGTCACACTCATGTGTGGAGTCCCTCCGTAAGCATTTGCTGATGGACGCTCTGGGTCACTTGCAAGGCTGGCACCGGAAGCAGAGGGCAGCAGTGGACACACTCCAGGCCCTGAGCCTGCTGGGGTGTCAGGCCTGCAAGTAGAATTGTGGGGATCAGTGTAGGAGGAACTGAGTGGTGTGGTTCACCACTACTTTCTCTGAGGCCACTGCCAGTAGATTCTAGGAAGATTCAGCCCAAAGCACCAAGATCGTTTTTCTAAGTCAAAGGAGGATCTTGATCGCTGAGCTTTGGGAAGGAACCAATTACAGACCTGGAACAATGAACAAAGTGAAAGAATTTCTCCTTAATTGTGAGAATGGTTGCCTAATTTGAAGGATATTATCCATGTCAACCGAGTTGAAGAAATGATTAAAGTGGTGTATGTCTTACTAGGTATAGTTTCACAAAAGAGAAAATGAGAAAGCCGGAAGAATTCCTCTAGGGAGCTAGTTTCTGGATTCTCTTTTTAGCACCACCCATTCCTCACCCCTACCTGGGTCTGTGTCCCTCAGTGGAAATTTCAAATCTCAGTGGAAGGAACGTGGCTGGCCCAGCTTGACCTAAACGTCCTCTTTCTCTGGCATAGATACAAGGGTATAAGCTTTGTTTGTATATAGGCTTTCTGAGAGAGGATTCCATCATGCGAGCAAGGGGGGAAATAAAAGCACCAGCCCCGCTGCTGCCCAGTGGATCCCAATTTGTAATGACCTCATAGAATGACGGGCTCATAACGTTTCCAAGGTTATATATCTTTTACAAGAGCAGACTGCCTCATCTTCCTCATGAAGAGTTCCCAGGTGGATTTGAAGCACTGACCTTTTGGGGAGCGGCTGGATTCTAACAGGTCAGTAGGGCTCCTTGGTGAGCAAGGCAGGAGCGACAGTGAATAATCTCTGTGGGATCAGAGAAGGCTGTTGGAGGTTCTGTGACTCGCATTCAACCTTGAGAGGTTGGTTCAAACAGAAGGAGCAGTAGGTACAGAGTTTTGAAAGAAGGAAAGAGCATGGAATATATGCAGAACTTCGCATTGCTTTGTGCAAAGAGGAGCTGTCGTACAGCGCAATGCTTTAGCATGTAGGCTGGGACCAAACAGTGGGGGTTTGAATACTCACTAGCTTGATAGCCTCAGTTTCCTTACTCTGCTTCTTTGTGTCTCCGTTTTTTCAACAGTGGGGGGAAAAAAAAAGGTTAATCATTACTCTTATTCCACAGAATGAATGGCCCCATGTACAGCAAGCAGATCGTTGCCTGGTACCTAGTAAGCACACAATTGAAGTTGGGGTGCTCAGTCTTAAGGATGGGGCATTGAGTGAGAGAAAGAGGGGAGAGGTGGTGAGAAAATTGGCTGATCGTCAGAACTTAATCACCGTAGATCCCTGCTCTCCCAAATGCCAGATGGCCGAGGAGGTGTGGGAAGAAAATGACAGAACCTTTGTTTGCATTTAGTCCTATTTTACAAATAACAAAGGAATTAAGCTTCATTATTATTTAATGGACATGTTCTGAGGAAGAAGCCTGAAATAAGACATCACGCTTGGTCGATGATCAACCGGAAGAGAATGCGAGGAAGACCCTTCCTGAGGTGGATTGACACAGTGGCAGCAGGGATGATTAGGAAGGTGGTACAGGACGGGGCAGCGTCTCTTTGGGTGGAACAGAGGGTCACTGTGAGCCAGAGCCGACTCAACAACAGCTGACGACAACTATTTAAGAAAAAATTCCTAGGTGGTGTGAATGATTTATTATCTATATATATATATTTATATGGTTTGTGACCTAACATATACATGTTTATATATGTGTGTATATATATATATTTCGTTCTCAACTATTGATCCACAGTTGGAACCCACTCTAGGGAAGAAAGGCCTGATAATCTTCTTCTATAAAGATTACCGCTAAGAAAGGCCTAGGGAGCAGCCCCACTCTGTACACATCGGGTCAGGGTCACCATGGTGCTTAATAGATTGCATGGCAACCTGTGTAGTATTTAATAATGGAAGGATGGTACCTAGGGTGCATGGGCTTTCGCAAGGAAAGAATAGAGTCCACTATCCAAACAGCCCACTAGCTAAACTCTACTCTCATTCACTCCAAACTTGGGGAGTTTCATTGCTGTTGGCATGATCTGGCAGATGAAAAATGGATCCCTGATGGTGCCTTGGTTTAAGCAGTTCAGCTGCTAACCAAAGTGTCAGTGGTTTGGATCCACCCGTCACTCTACAGGAGTAAGATATGGCTGCTTTTGGGTCCAGTACGATTTGCAATCTTAAAAATCTGATGGGACTCCTCTGTTCTGTCTCACGAGGTCTACCTGAGTCGGAATCCCCTTAGAGGTCGTGGGACTGGTTTTGGTTTGGCACCTGGTAATATTTTAATTGGAAGGCGCCTTCAACATTTTGTCATGAGAAGGAAGTGACCGAGGTCATCACCGAGAGCGTCTGGATATCGTTTCAGCCTTAGGAATGCAAGAGATCATTTTCTTTCTGAAAAGCTACGACTGTGTTTTTGTTTTTGAAATAAATAACTATGGTCTGCCCCTTTAAGGTGAAAGTGACATTTTTAACAGCAGATGAGAAAGTAACTCTTTTTTGAAAAGCATTTACACTAAAGAAGGAACATTTTAAAACAGAAGTTTGGAAGTGTTTCCACCATTATATAATTTTATTGTGTGCAATAAAGAACTGTCATATCTGAGCACCATAAAAACTTGGAAATAGGATTTTCTGAAGTGTTAGAAGAAATCTTCCAGATAAGGAATTTGAAAGGATATTTGGCACTTTTCTTTAAAATATCTATGCTTTAAAAAGCCATCCCTTTTGATCTGCTTAAAAAAATTATCGGTTAGTATGTGGAATATACAAATTTGCTAGCCGAATGGCTACAAAATTATCTGTCTAATGGTTAGATAGGATTGAAACAGGAGTATTATGCAGCCAATAACGTACTTCATCCATTTTGATCTCCGTATCTTTGCGTTGTCTCATTGTCAGACTGTGAAATCACTAAAACCATATACTTTCATTCTGACCTTCAAGAAATGATTCTATTAAAAAGTGCTAAACTAAGATTTTTAGATGTAATGAAGCATTTACAACTACAGTGCTCACATTATTTTAATTAATGGTACAGTTTTTTTATATATAGCAATGTTTTCTGCAATTTTCAACTTTCTATATTATTCTTCAAAACATTCTACTAATTGTGTGAGATGTTCATAACACCTATTATTTTCATAATACACATTATGTTCATAATATATATTTATGTTCATAGCACATATTATGTAATACAATAATACATATTATGAACATACAGTGGTAGCAATATACAGTTATATCATTTATAAATGTAAATCTATATGATAAAATAGAATTCATAAAGGTAGTTTTATCATGGTGCTACCATTTCAAAAAGTGATGGCTCCTCAGTGAGGTTTGGTCAGGTGATTTGAAGACTTTATAAATGTTATATACAAAGGGGTTTCCAAAACGTGGTGGGGAAGTGCCTTTGTCTCTTAATTCCATCCTTCCAGGAGCTTTCTGCAGGTCTCTCGGTATGTGTATTTGCCGGGCAGGATTTGCGAATGAGTTGGAACCAGGCACACCTTTGAGCAGTCTGCTGCAGTCTCTCCAGTGTGAGGTGAAGAAGGAGCGAGTTGAGGTGGAAAATACCCGACTGGAAAAGAACCACATTTGGAATGGCCCACATGTTGAAGACTTGCACAATTGTCCATCCTGGACCCTTCTTTCTGGTCTTTCCTCCTGCATAAACCAGTTTGCTCTGCCTCCCTAAGTCAAATACAGTCTAGGCATTGATCACACTTCGCTTCTAGGATGTCTTCGTGACTTTGGGGTGCCTCTGTGTGCTGACTAGTGCTTTTCTGGACGTTTATCACCAGATCTTTATTGTGAGTGTGTTTTAACCTGGAAGCTCAGTTGAAGCCGTTCCATCGGGAGTGACCCTGCTGGCATATAGCATTCCGGCACCACAGCAACACACAAACGACTGCACTGTGACAACTGCTGTGCTCCTTCTGTGCCCCCGACCCCCGTGTGGTTCCACAGGTGAGCCCTTGTGCACAGGCCTTCAAATCTTAGAATCAGCACAGGGCCGCTAGTTCCGATGAGGTGGCTGTCAGGTGCCATGCACGCAGCTCCCACCCCTGACAACTCTTTACACAACAGCCTGAAACATGGCCTGGCCGTGCCCCACCCTCGTCATTGTGCCTAAGCTTGAGTCCATTCTTGCAGCCACCGGATTAACCCACGTCCGTGAGGGTCTTCATCTTTTTCACTGCCCCTCTATTTTACCACGTAGCATGTCCTTCTCCAGGGATTGGTTTCTCCTGACAATATGCCCACAGTACGTAAGACAGCATCTCCTGTGAGGTAGAGGGCCAATATACTCCACATTCTCCATGCTGCCATACCACTCCACTTCGGACAGCAGCCTCAGTACTCCAGTCAGTGGTGGGGTTCAGCTGGTTCTCACAAATTCAACAGAACCGATACCTCATGTTTGGTTGAGTTTGGTGAGCAATTTGTTGAAAGGGTGCCTGGAATTAGGGTTCTCTCTAAGATGAGTGGTTGGGTCGCTGCCCACCTTGGAAATCACAGATTCACATTCCTGACTCCTTTTTAACACTCATCTGCACAGTCGTGTATTCTAAGCACTCATAAGAACGTTCATTCCACCCACAGGTGTGAAAAACTAAAGGGAGCGATGCCCTCGAGGAAATGGATTGACACAGTGGCACATCAGTGTGCCCAGTCGTAGGAGCAATTGTGAGAATGGCACAGGACCGTGCGTGTTTCTTTCTGTTGTGCACGGGGTCACTGGGGCTGAAGATGATTTAGTGACACTGACTGACAGCAGCAACATGCTTGTAGTACTTTAGGATAATTTCATAAAACTCTTCCTTTTGATGCAACACTACATTTTCACATCCTTGCAGTTGTTACATCAGTCAACAAACAAAGTCAAGAGAACAAGTGCTATATAATCAGAGGATGAGCTAGTACTCTACTCTGTTTCTGCTTTGTCTTGTGCCCCGAGTTCCCATGAGCTCTTCTGAGCAAATTAGGCAATTCCTGAAAGTGTTCAAAGAGCTACAGACAATTGTCAAAACAATGATGTAAGTTCGGCAGAAACAGTAAGGAGTTTTTCCAAAATGGACGCAGTTTATTCAGAGGAGAGAAGCTGCTTAACTATTTCTAATAGAGCAAACACAACGACTATGGCCTAATTGGCTGACTTCGACTGGAATGGGCTCCCACAGTGAAAAGTGGTTCATGATAAATCACACTGCCAATGCTGTTTGGATAAAAGCAAAAGAATATTACAAGAATGGATGCTCATCCAGATGCACTATGGAAATGTCTTAAACAATGGTTTTAATGTTTTTGTCAAGTTTTATTTAATATTTTGTCATTGATATTTAAAACCCTTTCTTATAACCTAATCTAGGTTGATTCACCTCCTTTATTGTTCTTATTTAAGTACTAACTGTATCAAATAACTAGCTTTCAGGATATCTTCTCTTTTTTTTACACTTAAACCAGTCATAAGGACTGTGAACCATTTGTTAAATAATCTGAAGCCACCACTTCCCTCAGCACTCTTCTGGCCTCAGTTTGTGTTCAGCAAATCACGGCACCATCACAGAACTCACAAACGGATGCACAGGAACTTGGTAGAACTTGGGATGAGGAGCAGTAGACTACAACTCAGGATCAAGCTAAGGAAGCAAGTAGGCAGACTCTCTTCTTTCATAAGGACAACTCTCCCAGCTCCCCTTGACCATGCAGACTTCCCCTAAGTTCCTCCTGGACAGGCTCCTTAATTCCTCAATGTTTTGAAAAGTAAACAAACCACATCTTGTGATTACTGCTGCTCGGTCTTGTCTGGCAGCATACCGGGCACCATCCCACTCCTATTCATAAGGTTTTCAATGACCCGTTTTTTTGGAAATGAGTCTCCTCTTCCTTCTTTCCAGTCTGTGCTTAATCTGGTAGCTCGGCTAAAACCTGTTCAGCCTGCTAGTATTGGAAGCACCAGTGGCATGACTTCCAGTATGACAATGAAATGTAAGCTACCAGTTTAACAAATGGACAGACACGTGATGTCAAAGGGAACCCATTTGCTACACTTTTGTCTCATCTCTTTACTTGTCTGTGTGCTATGTTCTTCACTGCTGATATCCACCAGAAAGTGGTGGCTCATAGTTAAACTAACAGCTGTTAAGTCGATTCCAACCCATTGCCACCCAATGGGACACAGTAGAATGGCCCTGCAGGGTTCCCGAGTCTGCACATTGCCACAGAAGCAGGCTTGCTACATCTTTCTCTTGCAGAGCAGCTGATATGTTTGAACTGTCAGTCTTCAGGTGAGCCCCTGAGGTCTTTCACCCCCACAATCCCCAGATTCTTGCCTCACAGAGCAAGTACTCTATCGGTACTTCCGAGCGAACAATGTCAAATTTGATAAGGCTGAATATGAGGAAGAGGGGCTGTAACTTTCTGAGACTGACGTGTATCAGGTCCACGAACACATTTTCATGGTTTTCTGAAGATTTTAATTAGCTTCCAACATTTAAAAATTGTGTATTTCATATTAACATCCGTTTGCGTTCAGGATTTTTGAAGATTCAAAAATAGCAGGCGAGACTGTGCAGTAGGATCTGCTGGAATTGGCATCTTTCGCTAGGACATGCACGGTCCGGTTCACCAGCTGGGACTCCTTCAGTGAGGTTTCTTGCCTGGTTCACTAGGCAGTGTGGTTTGTGGTGTTGCATGAAAAAGTTGTGCATTTCTAAAATGGCAATGCTCCATCTAAGGAGGAAACATAGCTACAGGAGAAGAGAAAAATGAAAAGAAACTTTCCTGGTCTCTAAAAGTTAGCTATAAAGATGATTGCTTGTAATTCAGAACCCATTGGACTCACTATGAGAGAGACTGAAGCCAGAAATCCATTGTTAACTGCCCTCTTGTGGTCCCCAGTTTAGTGGAAGGACCGTGATAGCATTTTAAAGAAGGTGTTCTCAGTATTATTTCAGTCTTCATACCCAAATAGTCTCTCTTCATACCCAACCTGGTCTCAGTTATTAGTCTAGAAGCTGTGTGGAATAAAGGGGCAGATCTCGAGGAGCATGGGTTCTATTTCCTAAAGATTTTGCCTCAGGTGAATTACTAGGAAAACTCTTCTCATAAAAGGGAAGGAGGGTCTTTCTGGCAATCCTGATCATTAGGGGGAAGCTAACGATGTAAGTGTCTCATGTTTGAAATGATGAGGGCAGCACATGTACCAAGGTACTTGACATATGATGGATGCATGTTTGCATTGTGATATGAGTTGTATGAGCCTCCAAAAAATGATTATAAATAAATAAATGAAATGAACCTTCTTGGAAAAATAAAACAAAAAGATTCTCATGTTTGTTCCCACTCTACATCTCAAGATCCATTTCTCTTGCTATCGGGGCCTTGGTTTTGGAATACGAGATCTAGGAAGGCTTTTTGTGCCATCTACTTTGCAATACTGCCACTGTTTCCGTTAGATCCTGGGCCAGATATCTGGCCCAGTCTGCCTTGTGGCTGTAGACTATGAAAGTCTCTTTGATGTTTCCATAGAGACAGTCTGGCTTTTACAGTGGGGTTTAAATCAAGAGCTGGCTACCTTGAGTCTTTCTTCTCTTTTCCCCCTAGACCATTCATGCAGCTGACCAAAGACCACATCACTCTGCAAATCTTATTATGACAGTCTCCCCCCTACTTCAAGTGCCACAGCCATTATCACCCATGCCATTTTCCACTGGCTGCTTCTCTGAGCTACCGTTGGGTGGAAGATGTCATCATTGTGATGCCACCACATGTCAGCAGTTATCATGCCTCCACTTTCTACTAGCAATGGAGTCCTTATGCCTTTGTGACTGGTAAGTTATCCATGCTTAAGTCCCATTCTGAGAGTTTGGATTCCACATCATCGTGTAAAATAGCTGTCTTTGCTTGCACCCCTGAATACGGAGTCCGAGGCAAAGGATTATATGCTAGTGCTTTGGGGGAAATATGACCCTAAGGAGTAGATGTGAAAAACAGAGAAAGAAAAGAGGGTGAGAGAGAGATAGCACAGTGATTCATGATCTTGGTGATAGCCATAAACTACTGATTATACAAAAGGCCATCAGAAAAGCCCTTTGAAATGTATCTTAGCATTAAAGAATCTATTACCCAGTCGTCATATGTTTACCTAAAGGAGTACGAATACCCTTGCATTCCAACGTATTCCTGTGTGGGATGGTGAGCAAGTTTTCACTGTATCCAATGAGGTATTGCAGAGAAAAGAAATAGTTAAGAGGTTTATAATGAGGTCTAAAGAAAGACACTGTCCATTCAACCTGTATGGAGCTCTGGGAAGCCTACTGGCGAGAGCAGCAGGAGCTGACAGCAGAGACAAGTGAGACCAGGAGCAGCTAGAGTGGTACTTGACAGTGTCCCATACCATCAACTTGGTCAGAGCCTATGTTAACTGAGCACCATGTAGGATTTGGTGGTAGTTCATCTAGGAAGGAGTGTCTACCTACTAATCTGTGAGAATCACACATGTGTACATATGTGCACATGTTTTGTGTATACTTGTGCGTGCGGTGGAAAAATAAAGGCAGATGGAGAGAGGTCTTGAAGACGCACTGATCATGTGTCTGAAAGTCCAGTCATAAAGAGAGTCACAGAGGGATGCTTGTTAAGCGAGCCTCCTCTCCTAGTAACAGGTTCACCCAATTGAAGCTATTTAGCCCGCACAGGAAGAACCAGTTCTTGTTTGTCATTGCTGCTGCTGCAGCTGTTTAAAAAGCCGAGTGATATTTCAGCAGTTTTTGTTCTGCCCAAATCAATTAATGATAGCTGGGAACAGGACTTGGCTGGAGAGAATGGACAGAAGGTAGTCGGGTATTGATGTCGAATTCTTTGAAACGTGTTTTCTGGAAGTCTTTGGTAAGTCACAGGATCCGTCTCCCTGCCTCCAACAAGGCAGATACTTAAGATGAGCAGAAGCAGGCCTCTGTGATATGCTAGATACAATACTGGGTGCTGTGTGTGGGGATGTGGTGGAGGAGAGCGTGGAATCTGGTAGATCAGCAAGGCACAAAATGATGGGAGATATAAGCCCAGGATTAAGGGTCAATAGCTACGTCTTGAACTGATAATTCAATCATTCCTCCTGGACCATAGGTACATTATACTCAGCTTGTGACTATGGATTTCTCATGGACAAAAACTAGGGGATTGGGTTGTGTGGTTGATTTTTCACTCTTTCCTCTTAGTGGCACATGAAGCAAACACCCAACTAATAGGACCACCGGTTGCTGAGCCCATTGTTCTAGACATGTACGGAGCAGACCTTGGACTTTATCACACTTACTTCTTAGCAACACCCTTCTGAGAGAGAAGTTCTTTTACACCATTTTACAGATGAGATGTCTGAGGCTTTGGTAAGGTACCTAGCCCCAAATTCGAATGCTGGCAGCACGAGGAGTATTCTTCCAGCTCAGATTTGTCTGACCTCGACCAAGACTGCTAGGATATACTTGGTCAGAGTGTCACAAGCTTTAAAAACCCTATCACTCATTTTCATTAGATGTGGAAATCTCAAGCCACTCCCAAGGGATTCTGCTATGTACCCCCTAGAGGAGTTAGTTAGAACCACTGGGTGAAATAGTCTCAACGCTGCATTGTGAAGCTGATAATTCTTGAGAAGTTGCATGAAGCACATAGTCTTTGGCACATCACAGGTGCTCAACATCTGTTAGCTTTGCCAGATACTACCTCCCTAACAATGATTTCCCATCCTTCTTGTTAAAAGAGTCTCAAATCTCCCATTTGACCATTTTGGATGGGTCTAACCCACTTGGAGCTCCAGGAATGGGTTTGGATTGGCTCAAGTAAGCAACATGGTCTCATTCACATCTGCACAACACATTCTTCCAGCCATGGCTGTTGGTTCAGGAGTAGGAATATGACCCAACTTGCTTGATTCAGAGGAAAGCCCGTGGTTTTCTTTAAAAGTATCAGTTTCATAATATGAGTAAATATTCTATTTCTCCAGATAGGGAAAAGTTATCTAAAAGAAAGATCTGTATACAGAACCTTTTTCCCTGTGTCCCTTTTGCATTTTGGGGGGACATGGGAGTGGGGGAAGTGGGGGGGAAAGAAGTGGCATTAACAAACACAGGGACAAGGGAACAGCCAGTGATCCAAAATCGATGGCAAGAAGGGTATAAGAGGCCTGGTAGAGCTTGATCAAGTGTATTGTAACTGAAGGGACATAATGAAAGTCAAGTGAAGACTGAGCATGATAGTGGGACAAGAGGAAAGTAAAAGGAAATAGAGAAAAGAACTAAGAGGTAAAGGGCATTTAGACAGTCTAAATACAGGTCTGTACATATGTAAATATATTTATATATGATGATGAGGAAATAGAGCTATGTGCATATATTTATAGGTTTAGTATAAGGTAGTAGATGGACATTGGGTCTCCACTCAAGTACTCCCTCAACACAAGAACACTTTGTTCTATTAAACTGGAATTCCATGATGATAATCTTCCTAACCTGATCACTGAAAACAAAGTGGTGCATAAGCAAATGTGGCTAAGAAAGTTGATGGTGCCCATCTTTCAAAAGATATAGCATCTGGGGTCTTAAAAGCTTGAAGGTAAACAGGTGACCATCTAGTACAGAAGTAACAAAGCCCTTATGGAAGAAGCACCTCAGCCTGTGTGATCATGAGGTGTCAAAGGGATCAGTTATCACACATCAAAGAACAAAAAGTCATCTCACTGTGAATGAGAAGGAGTGTAGATTGGGGACCCAAAGTCCAACTGTAGGCAACTGGACTCCCCTTACAGAAGGGTCACAGGGAAGACATGAGACAGGCAGGGTGGAGTGTAACAACAATGAAACATACAACTGTTCTCTAGTTCTTAAGTGCTTCTCCCCTCCCCCAACTATCATGATCCCAATCCTACATTACAAATGTGGGTAGACTAGAAGATATACACTGGCATGAATAGGAAATGGAAACACAGGGAATTCAGGACAGAAAGTAATGATACTAGGAGGGTGGAGAGAAGGTGGGGTAGAAAGGGGGAACTGATTATAAGGAACCACATATAACCTTCTCCCTGGGGGATGGACAATGGAAAAGTGGGTGAAGGGAGACATTGGACAGTGTAAGACCTGTCACAGTGAGTGGTCAATTGGAGTATTTTATTTTTGTTTTGTATTTCCAATGGATAATTATGCAGATTTTATTAGTTTTCAGTGTCCTGGCATAAGTGCTAACTGAAAATGAACCAATGTTGAATCTGGGTGGTCACTGTTGAGGTGAAGAAGAGAAGGTGAGAAATAGAAGGAGGAGGAGAGAGGGAAGGAAACAGATAATAGGGAATATAATTCCAAGAACCAGAGACCTGTTGGATGGAGTTCAGTGGACTGTTTCAGCACCAGCACCTCACTGCCCACCCCACCCCTTGCAAGGTCCTTGAGGCTCCGGCTCAATAAGGACACAACTTCCCACAACAATGAGGACACAGATTCTCCCAACATTCCCCCAATGGCTTCCTCGAGCATCTATCCTAGGAAGGATGAAAGGAAATGGATGCCTTCCAATCAGAGTTAAGAAAGCCGTATTTGAAACAGAATATTGAAAAAACTGAAGGATATAACTTCATTTTATAAGGCCGTCATAAAAAGTACACCAAATGGTGTAGCTCATAAGAGCAGAAGTTCATTCCCTCCCAATTTCAGAGACCAAATGGCTGAAACCAAGATGCCAGTGGTGTTGGTTTCTTCTAAAGGACCCTGGGAGAAACTATTCATGCCTCTCTAATGGTGTCCAGTGGTTTCTGTAAAGCTTGGCATCCCTTGGCTTTTAGCTTGCTCACTCTAAGCTCTGTCTCTGTGACCACGGACCATCTTCCTGTTTCTCTCTGTGTGCTCTCCACCTCTTCAATAGCAGTCATTGAACTCAAGGTGCACCCTCCTTCAATACAATATCATCTTAGCTTTCATTACATCTGCAAACACTATTTCCAAATATGATCACATCTGGGGCTTCTGGATGGACATAGATTTTCAGGGGACACTACTTAATCCATCACAACGCAGGCAGGAGTTTAGGTGGCCTCAGTTGGTCAGGTAACTTTTTTGCTGACTCTAACTCTAGGTGACCACTCAGGTACTGAGTGAAAATTAACTACTTTCTTTTGTAAAAGTGGTTCGAAAGAATGAGCTAGAGGGCAGACAGACCCCAGAGTGAATACTGACTCTGCCACTCCTAACCTGATCTTGTACTGGTGACATCACTCAGAGTCCTTTATAGGGAAATGAGGAGTCTCTGCTTTATAGAAATGTTAGAGAAACAGATGTGATCAAGAGGCAAATTTCCAGAAGAATCATGTAAGAGACAGGCAGATTTCAATCCTTGTTCTGCCATTTACTAAGGGTGTGACACTGGACAAAGCATTTAGTGTCTAGATTTCACTTGCCTATCTGTTAAAGGTGGCTGAGTCTAGAAGTACTGCTCTCCTAGAATCATTATGAGAATTAAACGAATAAATGCCTGTGAAGCACTTAGGATGGTACTAGAGCAGGATGCATTGTGGGTATGAGAGCAGCAGTCATGTTATTATTTAAGATATTATTAATTGGCTGAGCCCCAGTGGTGTAAGTGGTTGAGTGCAGGACTGTAGCCCACGGGCTTGGCGGTTCAAATCCAGTGGCAGCTCTCCAGGAGCAAGGCTGGGTAGCTCCCATGACCACCAGAGGGCAGTGATGCCCCCTCCCAAAAGATATTACCTTGGCATCAGGAAGAGACTCACCAGCTGTCCTCATTATAAAGTCCTAATGGTGAGAACTTGCAAGTGCGCATGCTGGCCCACAGTCGGGGGGTAATTTGACTCCTCCAACATTTTCAATGTTAGATTTTGTTGTTAGGTGTCATCTAGTAGGTTCTAGTAGGTTCCGACTCAGAGTAACCTTACGTACAATGGGATGAAACACTGTCTAACCCCACACTATCCTCATCATTGCCACTGTCTCAAGATGAAATCCAGATTCATTTCATAGGTGAGCTTATGCTGCCTGTGCAGTGGTGGCTGGCAAACCTTGACGTTCTTTGGCTTGTAGCTGTATCACTCAAAACTCTGCCACCAGAATCACATGGTCTTTTCCCTTCACTGTGGACAGTGGAGATCAAGTTTCAGTCACTGACAAACTCAAACTCCCCAGAGGAATGCAGTGTTTCCTACAAAGTAAGGCTAGAGAAGGCCGAGAAGAGGAAATTCTTCTCACAATCTGTACCTTGCAACTTAAGAAACAGACTATGACAGATGATGCTGGAGTGAGGAATAAGAAGTTTAGTGCCTTAGCTTCCTAATGCTGCTGCAATAGAAATACCACAAGTTTTAGGCTTCAGAGGATAAAAAAACTTCTCTTTCTCACAGTTCAAGGGGCCAGAAATTCACATTTAAAGTCTTTCAGGGAAGGCTTTCATTGTCTACTTCAGTTACTCAACAGACCAACCAACAAACCAACCAACCACCAACCAACCAACCAACCGACTGACCGCCATTGAGGTGATCCAAACTCACAGCAACCTTATAGGACAGAGTAGAACTGTCCCTGTGTGTCTCGGACATGGTCAATCTTTAAAGGGGCAGAAAGCTTCATCTGCCTCTTGTGGAGAGCTGATGGTTTCAAACTGTGGACATTCTATTTAGTCGCCCAAATGGTAACCTGCTAGGCCACCAGAGTGCCTACTAACCTGTAATCCTCAGTCATAGGGGCCACATCTTCATCCACTGGTTTGTCTCTTTGTCCGTCTGTTCTTTATAACTCAGCAGTGATGAGGCTTATGACTCACCCTATACTGCTATGGCTTCATTAATCTAATAAAGGAAATCTTATTATCCAAAGGGATTATATTCACATGCATACCAGTTAGGATTCCAACAATTTAGGGGGGGTGAGGTGGGTAGAAGGAACAATTCAATTAATGTTATTTATTAATTTTAGATTCACTCTACAAATATTTGTTGGGTGATTATTCTAGTGCCAGACTCTATCCTGGGTGCTTGTGACATAATAATGGAACAACAAAAACCAGTCAAAGATAACTGCCCTTTAAAGGTTTGTCTTGCAGCTGAACTCCAGAGTTTGCCTAACTCATGCCCAAAGACTGGTTGGAAACTATTACCCTTCACTTTTCCCTGCTTTCCTCCTGCGAGCTTTCTCCAGGATGCTCAAGGCCTTATGCCCCAAATTCTCATTCAGAATGGGGACCAGTTTCTTCTCCTCTGGTCTCCTTGAGGCTCTGGTCAATTACTATATTTGACATCTGTCTCTTTGAGTACAGGTGGTCAAACAGTTTCCTGGCCCTTGAGATTTGTAGCTGAGTTAGTTTTAATCTCAATGCTAAAGATGTTCTTCAGTCTTGAATTTTTTACGAGTGTCAGAAAATTATGGCTCAGGGACCAAATTGGCCTGCTACCACTTTCTATAAAGACAGCTTTATTGGAACACATTTATGTCCATTCATTTACATATTGTCTATGGTGACTTTTGCATCGTAGCAACCAAGTTGAGTAGCTCTAACTGAGACCGTCTGACTCTCAAAGCCCAGTATAGTCAGGACCAGGTTCTTTACAGGAAAAGTTTGCCAAATCCACCCTACCACTACTATTTGTTAGCAAGGGGATCTTGTTAGAAGCCCTATGGCTCCGCACATTAATTTTTTTAACACTTCATTGTGAGCTGTGTCGAGGTTTTCAGAGCAGATCACCAGTTTTATGTGCAGCAATTCATACACATTTTGTTTTAACACGTCTTGAAGAACTGAGAGCTGTGACATGAGTAGATATATGCATACCCATGCTCATCCCGACACTATTCACAAGGGCAAAAAGATGGAAACAATTGAATTTATCCATGGGAGAATGGATAAAATAAACTTTGGGGCATGTACACAGTGGAATACTGCACACCCTACATTTTGACAGGCACTGAGGTAGAACTCCTCAGAAAGAAAGTAGACATGCAGTCTGCCCTCTTCCCTGTAGCCTGGGCCCTCATATGCACTGATCCTATGGACATAGAATCTATCCCACCCTGTGATCATGGTCTGGTCCCTTGTGTCTCTCGCCTACCAGACTAAAGGAAAAACTTGTCTTCATCCCTATTAAATGACAGTGGCCTGTACTGCTTAAATACTCTGGTTTGGAAGCCAAATTGTTGGGCCCCAGCCCTGCCTCTGTACTTATTAGCAATATAACCTTGGATGAGTTCTGCCACTCACTTATGCCTCACGAGCATTGCATGAGTGGTAGTTAGTTTTGTGTCCACAGTCGTCTGGTTTCTCTTATGAAGCTGGTGCATGAGATTAAGTCAAGCAGAAGACCCTCCATAAGTCTGGGTGAACCTTATCCAATCAGCGGAAAGTCTCTCTAAAGCAGAAGGAGAGTTTTCCCATAAGTGTGCTCTGCTTTCTGACTACAAATAGACAATTCCTCAGAACATTCCTCTTCTTCATTTTCCCTGGTGCTTGACCAATGGATTTGGGGATCTAAACCTGCAGGAGGTCTCCAGCCTCTCAGCTGACCAACACATGGTACACTCACATGCCCCCACCATCATGGGAGCCCATCCCTTGAACTAATTCTTTCCTGTTCTCTTTCTATTTTTAGTTCTATCTTTCTAGGAAACCTGAAGTGCATACAAAGTGAAAAAATAGTACTATGTCACAGGGGGGTGAAGATTAAAGGATTAAAAGAGTGACAAGCAAGCAGTAAACATTCAATACGAGTCAGCTGTTTTTATGACTGGTGCTTGTTGTCATTGTATCCCTAGGACCTAGCTCTGTGCCAGACACATAGCAGGCATTCAATAAACATGTACTCAGTGGGTAAATGAATGAATGATCTCAGCTGCTACAGTAATGTATTTCACATCTGTGGCATTGGCAAAGTCCTTTCAGATATCGAACACTCAGCTCGGCTTCCGTTGTGTGACTGGAATTCCTGGGGGCCGATGAGTGATGGGGAGCAGACTCTCAGTGTTCTCTGAAATAAAAAAAAAACGACCTGCTGAATCAAGGAGACCACACTGACCTCTGGAGAGCTGCAGGGCCGGGTCACAAGAAGAACATGACTTTTTAAAATTTTGGTGATTATGATTTAGGGAGGGAGACCTTTAGAGTCAAGGAAGCGTAATCCCAGAAAAACAAATGCTGCTCATTTATATTTAAGGAGAAAGCAGAGGGCAAAGTGTTGGCCTCGTTTGAAAGTCTTCGCTTGCTCTTGAACAAGATAGTATGCTTTCAAAATGCCGCCCCTTTTCACCTTGAAGCAACAGCAGGAGAGGTGAGGGCCTCCACAGTGAGCCCTGTCCCTTCTCCAAGTGATTGGGGATGCACATTTCTGATCCTCCCTCCCAGGCAGCTTAACCTCCAGGGACATCCTGGTAGAAATGACAGGGGTTTTTGAGACATCACCATTTCTAGACAACACCACCAGCTGCAGAGTGGCCGTGAAAGCATCTGCTCGTGGGGAATTTGTGTGTGTGGGAGGCCCTGCTTCTGCACTGATGGGGCCAGCTGGGAGCCTCTCTTCTGAACCTGAGGTACTAGTGGCCCTGCTGCCCCATGGACTTTGAGATGCGGTTTCTTTGCTGTGACTGCCTGGCGGTCTGAAAGCAGGAGTAAATGCAACAAACAAGCTCATGGCTACCGAGTTGACTCCGCCTCAAGGTGACCCCTAAAGGACAGAGCAAAATGGCCCCTTGATTCCTGAGATTTCCCCTCTGTATGGAAGCAGAGGGTCTCATCTTCTTCCTGTGGAGAAGCTGGCAGGTTGGAATCTTGTGGCCAATAGTTCAATGTGTGGCTCACGTAGCCACCAGGGCTCCTCAGAGAGAAGGAGTCTGTCAATAATGCGGATGTGGAGTGGATTCAGCCAGGTTATGAGCCCAGGCCAGCCCCGAGGGCGCTGTGGATAAGCATTCAGCTGCACCCTGAAAGATCAGCGGTCCACACCCGCCAGTTTTCTGCAGAAGAAAAATGTGGTGGTCTGTGGCTGTCAGATAGTTTACCTTTGGAGATCCAAGAGGGACATTCTACTCTGTGATCTTGGGTCACTGCGAGTTGGAATTGACTCAGAGAAAGGTATAGGCTGCCCAGAGACAAGAAGACACATCATGAAAATGATTGTGGCCTAACTAAGGGACAGACACTGGCAGATAGGATTCCAGAACAAGAGTAGTTTCTATTTCATGAGTGTCTCCATGTGTCAACTTCTAAGTGATCTGCCCCATAACATGCAGGACTTCTCATGTCCTCTTGATGGTCGAGCAAATGGAGGCCTCAAAGAAGTTGAGAAACTTGCCTAAGATCTGACAATTCAGGACCTGGTGGAGACACATGCATGTGTGTTGTTTCTATTTCCCACCTTTGTTGGGTTACCTATTTATCCTATGATTAGTGGATGAGGAGATAATGTCAAGACAACCTGACTTGGGGAGAGAGAACCCCTACAGCAGAAGGCACAGTCTTACTGTAGCGTTCAAGTCAATGGGAGGAATAGCAAGTGGGTAGACTTTAACTCATGGTTAGAACATCCTGACAACGAAAGCAGGGCTCTAGTGGAACCATGCAGGTATCAAGTGACTTTAAGAAATGTGATCCAGGAACTCTGCACCTATCACATGTCTAATGGTGGGGGTAGGGAGAGACATGGGGGATGGGTAATTGTAGTATCCAATGGTCTGATGAGGACCCAGCACCTAATATGAATATGTGCATGTACTCCCTTGTTAAAGTGCTCAGAGATGTTCTGTGAGAGAAATGCGGATTTTCACTTTCTAGGAGCCTGGGTTTCCCATTGTCTTTTTGCCTGCTGTTATTGCTGACCTGTGCTGCAGAGCCAATATGGCACAGTAAAACTGCCCCAGAGGGTTTCCTGGTCTGCAATCTTTATGGACCACCACTTGAAGAATCAACACATTGAATTATGGTGCTGGCAAAGAAGAGTGAAGTATTCGATGGACTTCCAAGAAAACAAACAGGCCTGTCTTGGAAGAAGTGCAACCGGGATGCTCCTTAGAGACAATGACGGTGAGACTTTGCCTCATGTGCATTGGCCATGCTATCAAGAGAAACTAGTCCCTGAAGAAAACAAACAAACAACAAACAAACAAGCACATCATGCTTGGTAAAGTACAGGGGCAGCGAAAAAGTGAAGGATAACTTGACAAAGGGCAGCGACACAGGCTCAAACAAAACAATTGTGAGGATGCCACAGGACCGGACAGCATTTCATTCTGTTGCGCAAAAGGGCCCATGGAGTGACCGTGGTTGACCGTTTCAAGGACATCTCACAACAGCAGTCTTTGCAGATTTTTCTCCTGCAGAGGCTTTGGTAGGCTCAAACCAACAAACTCTGGGTTAGCAGTTCAGTGCTTAACCATGGCGCAACCAAAGTGCCTCGTATATTTGACCACTGAGCTTTTTTTAAATTAAAAAATTAAATTAAATCATTTTATTGGGGACTCTTACAGCTCTTCTGTCATTCCATACATCAATTGTATTGAGCCTATTTGTGTATGTGCTGCCACCATCGTTTTCTAGACATTGACTTTCTATTTGAGCCTTGGTATCAACTCCAATTTTCTCCCCCCTTCAACACCACCCCTCCACCCCACTTTCTTTTTTTAAGTCACATTTTTCCCATTCCACCACACTATTATTTCCCTGAGTGTGTGGGAAACCCTGCTCGGGAAGGGTGGCTCGGACTATGACTTCTGTGCACCCCCTCAACCTGTGGCTGAGTGAGTGTACTGTAGAAAAGGCCCACTTAGCCTCTTGGTAATGATTTTCTAAATTAGGCAAATAACCTCATCAGAATGGAGGGGCTGATAAGCTCACCGATGAGAAGGCACCGGAGGAAGCACTAGGCGTGCTTTGCTGTGTGGGGCTCCACTTCATCTCCGGACAAGGTGGTGCGATAGCGGTGCTTTCCTTGGGTGTTTGAATTTTTCATCCCACAATTATGTCTTAAGCCATAGATAAAATTCACATCCACGTTTCACTCAAGATAAACCTAACATCATAATTATACCAAAAGATTAATTCATTGGGGGATTAAAAAAAAAAGTCTTCAGCTTAAAGAGATGTGAACACTCAAGACTTGTCAAATAGGATTTATCCGGGCCTCACTCTGTCCTTGTCACAGACAGGTGAATATGAATGCCATGCTCTGTAGCTTATACATGTCTCTGCACCTGCCCCCAGGCATGTGATACACTACCCACATGGGCTTCCTGTCTGACTGATGGAGGTTTGCATCTCAGCTCTTTATGTCTTCAAGTCCACTCTGACTGAGGACCTTGTAAGAAAGCTGTTGCTGAGTCGATTCTGACTCACAGTGACCCCATGCACCAGAGCAGAACTGCTTCTGTCGGTTTCCAAGGTTGTCAATCTTTATGAAAGCAGACTGCTTCACTTCTCTGCCAGGGAGTGACTGCTGGGGTTCAACCCCTGGCCTTGTGGTTAACAGTCTAACATTTAGCTTACTGAGTGATTGGGGCTCTTTATTATAAGAAACACCTGGGGAAGGATGGATGAACCAGTGGTGAGAGTGGCGGGCGGTACAGGGAGGGTGCAGGGATGGTAGGATAGACAGGAGGAACTGATTACAAGGATCTGTATGTAACCTCCTCCCTGGGGGATGGACCACAGGAAAGTGGGTCAAGGGAAACATCGGACAGTGTAAGATAGGACAAAATAATAATAATTTATAAATTGTCAAGGATTCACGAGGGAGGGGGTAGTGGGAGGGAAGGGAAAAATGATTTGATCTCAAGGGCTCAAGTGGAAAGCAAATGTTTTGAGAATGATGATGGCCACATATGTACAAATTGCTTGACACGAAGGATGGATGGATGGATGGATGGATGGATGGATGGATGGATGAATGGATGGATTGTGATTAAGAGTTGTATGAGCCCTCAATAAAATGATTAAAAGGAAAAAAAGAAATGCCTGGTGAGACATCAAAAACCCAATTATTCAAACTCTATGGAGACAGTGCTACTCTGATAGACACAGGATTGCCATGAACTGGAATCGAATTAATGACAACCGGTAGGTGGCGTTATGACTGTTAGATGCTATTGAGCCAGTGACAATTCACAGCAACCCTGTGAACAGCAGAGGAAAACTCTGCCTGCTCCTGCACCACCCTCACAATATTGCTATATTTGAGCCCATTGTTGTAGTCACTGAGTCAGTCTATCTCATTGAGAATCTTGCTCCTTTTTTTTTTTTGCTGACAATCATCTGTACCAAGCATGACATCCTTCTCCAGGAACCTTCCTGATCATATGTCCAGAAGACTTAAGATAAAATCTCCTCAACCTCACTTCTAAAGAGCTTTCTGGCTGAATCTCTTCCAAGATGGGTTTGTTGGTTCTTCGACAATCTATGATATTTTCAATATTCTTCGTCCACACTCTAACCCGATTCTTCTTCGAGTTTCCTTATTCATTTCCAGCTTCCATGAGAATATGAGGCAATTGAAAAAACTGGGGTCAAGAGCACCTTCCTTTTCAGCTTTGCCTTTTTATAGCATACATGTGGACTTCACCCGATTGAATTAGCAGGAATCAAATTGACTGTAACTTTGGAAAGAGAGGATGGAAAAGCTCAAGATCATCAGTCAAAACAAGGTCAGGGGCCAACTTCAGAACAATCAATTGTCCTTATGCGAGTTGACGTTAAAAAATAATAAGGTCCATGAAAGTTTAAAGCACAACCTCACTTCTATCCTACCTGAATTTATACACCATCTCAAGAATAGACTCGATGCATGGAGCTAACAGGTAGAGCCTCTAAATCCAGCACACCATATAGGACTTAGTGAAGTCTTTTATCTCTGATGCTTCCCTAGACCACCCAGGACTTAATGATTTTTCTCTTCTATGATAATATTAGAGAGTGTGTTGGCTAGCTATGACCACAATCTTTCTGCAGTTCACTCAGTTCATTGGCATTGAGGCAATTCCAGTTCATAGTGACCAGATAGGTCAAGACTGACCCTTTGGGTTTCAAATCGCTGACAGCAGTTCATTGTGTCCCTTCTCTGTACTCCATGGTAAATTCTGAACTCCACGGTAAATAGCAATGAGCACTTGTAATTTGCTTTCACTTCTACAGGCCGGTTGGGACTGGGCTGATCAAGGTGGCTATTGGAATAGGTCATGAGTTTGGTTCAAGCCAGTTTTCTATCTCTCTCATTCCTTTGGTACCAGGAGACTACACTGGTCATGTTGTTCAGGGCAAGATTCCCCTTAAGATATATGCTTTGTTTCTTTCACTGTTACCTCCACTGACAATGAGTCCCTGGATGGTGCTAATATTAGTGCTCTTGCTGGGTAACTGAATAGTTGACAGTTGAAGGCCATCTAGAGGCATCCTGGATGAAAGATCTGGCCATCTATTCTCTCTCTCTCTCTCTCCTTTCTCAGCTACTGAAACTCATGGGGTTGTCATGAGTTGCATGGCCAGTGGTGTGGGTTCTGTGGGCTACATAATTTCAGAACCAAGCTCCATGCCAGTGAAGGTCAAGGGGGAAGAGTCAATATTTGATAAACAACAATCTTATCTACCAAAGAGAGCTTATGTCCACGCTCCTGATTTAGGCACCTTATTGATTATCTCCTCCTCTTAGGAATTGTATCTCTGAATCTGTATGTCTGTCTCTAAGAGGAGACGAGACGTAGAAAAGAAAAGGCATTTCCTTAGATGCCTCTGTGGTGTCTTCTATCCACCACACCAATAGCGAAAGAAAGATGGAAGAAAATGTAAAATGCATGAGCTGTCTGGTCAGACATAGTCATGTATCCTGGCTCTGTGGTTTGCAGGGAAGGTGACCCTAGCAAGGCCTTTATCGTTACTTAATGTTAGAGTTTCTGAGTGTTGTAATTAATCACACTCCTCTATCTTCAAAATTCTAAACCAATGCGGAATTGTATGTGTAAGTTTGAAGGTAATGAAGACATTGGATTTGTAACTGGTAGAATTGAACTTGAAAACAGCTGGGACATGAATCTGAAATCTGAGACCCATTCCTAGAGTAAAGTTGAAGGTAGGTCTGTGTCTTTATAGGTCATTTTTAGCCAGATGCAGAGATAATGGCCAGGGGCTATTTAAAGGCTACACCTTTAAAGGACTTTTACACATTACATTCTATTGTGTCACCACCCCAGCAGTTCTCAACCTGTGGGTTGCAGCGACCCCTTTGGGGATCAAATGACCCTTTCACAGGGGTCACCTAAGACTATCAGAAAACACATAAATATTTCACAATATAGAATTACATATTGTCTTGTGATTAATCACCATGCTTGAATTATGTTTAATTATGTTCAATTGGTAACAATGAAAATACATCCTGCATATCAGATATTTACACGATGATCCATAACAAAAGCAAAATTACAGTGATGAAGTAGCAATGAAAATAATTTTATGGCTGGGGGTCACCACCACTTGAGGAACTGCATGAAAGGGTTGTGGCATCATGAAGGCTGAGAACCACTGCTTTAGAGCATGTTTACCAAGGGGGTTCAGACTCGTACATTGTCAACAATGACAGGAAACTGGGAGTGTGGGGTTGTAGAAAGAATGGAACTGCTTCTCCTCCTTCCCACCATGTCTAATAGGAACATGGTTTCCGTTACACTGGCGAGCAGGAAATGGGAGAAAGGGAGAGGGCTTCCACCATTCATAGAATGGGATCACTATTGCACAGCTGCCGTGGGCACTGAGATACTTGCAACAATTGAGCCCTCGGGTCATTTCTAATATGCCTAGAACAACTCGATCTCACTACCCAATCCAGATGAGGAACTACCTTCCACCCTCACCTTAACCTCTATCTTGACCCATTTCCACCGAGCAAAAGGATCTATTTTGTGGCAAGTTCACCTACACTATCTCAGCAACCCCTAAAATGGAATGCACTGTGCAGACTTGAGCCCCTCTTATGCTTTCCCCTCTCATCCTAAATTGGATGCCAGTTTGTTCTACAGCCAGTCAGAGGTTGGAAATAAAACACATGGCTTGACTGAGAGCAAACACTCAGAGAATGACAAGCTGCAAACACACAAGGGCAAGGAACTTGAAGCCACTGGAGCAAACAGTCATCATTTACAGTGCCGCATTGGAGCTTCCATTGTCCTCTGGGCACTTTGATTTAACGGTTAAGGTACAGGCTCTGGAACAAGGTACCGGGCTTCTTCATACACCACGTGTTTGACCTTGGCCAATCTCGGGACCTCAGTCTCCTCATCTATAGAATGACGATGAAGGCGAATATTAACAATGTCTACCACACAGTGTTGCCGAGAGGGTACACAACACCCACAGACAGATTCACAGACGCACAAACACCCAGAGATGTACACATAGCCACAGACAGCAATAGCAGCAGCCTCTGTTACGGCGCCCAGTGACTCCCACCTCATGTCTTTCTGCCAAGCCCTTTCCTCATGGATGTGTTGGACCTAGCCATTTGCTTCTAGAGAAAAGAACACGGCAAACTGAGAGGACAGCCCTTCTGGATTTGATGACAGCAGCCTCTGACTTGTGTCTTGCTAGCTTGCACTTTGCTCTCTGGCTTGCTCTTGCGGCTGTGTTGTGAGCTGCCCTTGGGAGAAGCCCATCTGAGAAGGAAGGAAAGGTGGATCCTTGGGAACAAGCAGCTTAGGACCGAGGCTCTCGAGTAATTGAAGTCTGCCAAGAACCACGGTAGCAAACTTGGGAGCAGATCCTTACCAGGCCTGCCTTCTGGTTAGCTAACAACCTACTGGCAGCCATCAGACAGGAGACCCCACAATTCAGGCACAGAATGCTGGCCAACAGAAACTCTCAGATCAAAAATACACAATGGAAATAGACAGCAAAAGGGACACATCCAAGATTCTTAGGAATTCTTACTATGGGGGGCAGAGGTGGTGAACCCTTGACAGGGATGAATACTCCCATTTCACAGATGGGGAAACAAAGCACAGAGAGAAGTGACTTGCCCAGCTAGAGTTATATAGTTATCATGCAGCAAAGAGTCTCCATCTCTAGTCCTGCTGATTTCAAAGGTAATGCTCTCAAACCATCATTCTGTGGAAGACCCAGCTCCTCGGGTCCCTAGGCAGATTCAATGGGAAACACTGGAAGAAAAGATAAGCTTCTAGACTGCAGAGGATCAGGTCCCAGAGTAGGGAGTGCCTTGGTGGTTCTTCAGGAGACACAACATGGAAGGGGATGAACACCTGGTGCAGACTTAGCTTAGTGCTGAGTCTACCCCCCACACAGGAAGCACATAGTTGAGTTTGTAGCAAGGGTTTGTGAGGCCCTTGGCCCCTTCTTGCCTATCCTCATTCCTTCTAGGCCTCAAGAACTAGAATCCTGAGATAAACTACCCAGAGAAACCCCATCTTGGCAAAGACCATTTTCATGGGCATTTCCTCCTGGTATTGTCAGTGATGATGAATCATCTCAGCACAAGGAAGAAAGTGACCATCACCACTCAAAGCATCACATCCTCTGAGCACAGTGACAGCTCTGAGTACCACAAATCCTCCTCGAATTGTATGAACAAAAGATACAGAGAACCCACAGGAAGGCAGGGGGAGCAGGTAAGATCTGAGAGGTGGAGGTCGGAGCAAAGCAAGTTTAGGCTGTGTCACACAGATGGAGCCATGTGAATACACAGGCATGCACAGTCACCTGTTTTAATGCAAATATTCTCCCAGACACATGTACACAAAGACACACACTGTGGGATATTTGGAAAGAAAGACAGGGATACTAATAGAAATGCCTAGATGTTAGACAGTGTGTTAGTCTGGGGAGACAAGAGAAGCAAATCTGTAGAAACTCTTATGTGTATAAGAAAGAATTTTATATACAAGAGAAACTGTACCTAAAGAAAACATCCCAATTCAGTCCACTCCAAGGTCATAAGTCTGATACTAGCCCATATGTCAGATACCAGTATATACGTCTTCTTCAGAATCATGAAACACATGCAATGACGGCAAATGCAAGACAGTCACAGGTCAGTGGGTAGGACGTCTTTGGCTACATTGGCATTGTAAAGCATCTCAGCGCTGGCAGGAGTCTCTATGTGGCTTTTCCAGCTTCAGAGGTCTGGTTTCATCAGGGTAAGTCCATGTGGCTTCTCCTCTGGAGTGTCTTACAGAGAATCAGCATTGTGTCTTGTCAGTAGAGTGTCTCCAATGGACTGAGTAGTGAGTCTCTCGCCTCCAAGGGGGAAACACAACCTGATTTCCCAGAATTTTCAGGAGAAGGCCATGTCCACACAAAGGTCCCATTGGCTATCTCCAGATTGATAGGCTAAGCTCCATCCCTACACTCTTAGTGCTCAAATT
Source organism: Nesogale talazaci (assembly GCA_004026705.1). NCBI lineage: Eukaryota > Metazoa > Chordata > Mammalia > Afrosoricida > Tenrecidae > Nesogale > Nesogale talazaci. The sequence continues at coordinate 177,652 of PVJH01001464.1, forward strand.
GACACCAGATTAGGTGACTGCCACAGACAAGAACATTTATACCCCATGACTCATTCTTCCGTGGGAGGAAGACATAGATTCTTTTGCACCAACCATGAGGGACACAAGTGAAAGGAACTCTGCTATTCTTCTCTACCCTCTCATCCATTTGTCCCTAAGGAAGGAGAAATGACTTGTCTGACTGGGGATTTAGGATAAAGACTGGAATAGACCTGACGTAGGCCCTCTGAGCATATCAACTGTTCAGCATACCCATAGAGAGATACAATATTTGACTATTTATCCACAACTGGCTAACCTAACAGAATGGTTTTGTGGTTTTGTCCCTCTGGACAGTTGTTTGGTGTATTTTTGTGTCTATTAGCTTAGATTCTGGAGGGAAGCAAGGAACAGTGGTGTATATGTGTATGTGTGTGTGTGTGTATGTGTGTGAAGAATTGGCTTATACTCTTGTAGAGATGGATAAATCCAGTCCAGTTTAAGTCAGGTTTCTCCTGACTCGTGGAAGCTGATGAACAGGAAACAGAAGGATGAAGCCAAAATGACAGGGGGCACAGGCTGGTGAATGCAGAGGTCTGATGTTGTCCAAATGAATCCATCACTGATAGCTCCTTGGATTAGTAGGGGACAAAACAGGAAATTGAGGAACCAGACTCAATACCTGACTCTTCTTTGTCTCTCTATCTTATGCAAAAAGGCTTATGGCATCAAGGAGGTGTCATTAGGCTGCAACACAGTTGATCGATTGGCGTCCACCCCTACCCTTACCCAGGAGTGTGTAGCTGACATGATCCCTAACCATCCATGTGCTTAGTGCCCAGTGCATAGACTTCATCTCTCTAATTCACCGACAAAGAATTACCAGCTTTAGCTCTTGGCTATATTCTTCACTTGACTTTAAAAGGTCACAAGTTGCCATTCTGGGTTCCATGTGCTTGGTCTTTTTTCTCATTTGGTTCTACTGATTGCTGCCAGTGAGTCAATGCTCTGTCTTCCAAGGAGTTGTGAGTGGTTTTGAACTGCCCACTGTGTAGATGGTAGCCCAAGGAGTAACCACTACCGCATGAGGGCTGCTGGTTTGACTGATCAGGATTCCTTTATTCCCACACTGGAGATAGAGAAATGGAGGTACAGACAAATGTCCAGAGTGGGCTATAGGCAAGATGGTATATTTGTGCTTCCGAGTAGAAATGGAAATGTCAGAGCAGTAGCTCTTGACTCTGGTTGGGCAGTGGGATCACCTGGGAAGCTTAAAAGATAAAATTAAAATTAAAAAGCACACTGATCCCTGAGTCCTGCTCCAGATGAGATGAATCAGAATCAGCAAGTTAGAAGTTGGGCAATGGTGATTTCAAATATCCTCCAGGTTATTCTGACATGCAGTCCGGGCTGGCTTAAAGAGGGGCAGGCCTGAGGGTACACCCTCATGCATTTGTACATTTCCTCCAGGTGGGCTGGAGGAAGGGGTGGGGTGTTGGGGGATTGTCATCACACCCTGACAGCCATTGACCTCCCTATGACATTACCTGCTTCCAGGTAGAGCTCCAAATTTCTCTCCCACAACTCTTCCGAGGACTGTAGTAGCAGCTGGGGGCTATTTACAAAGCAGGCATTTACAATTGCCTGTGGCTGCTGCTACACCAACTGTTCCCAGGGCCCAGGAGGGCTTCAGCACCACACAGATCTCTCCACCTCGCCTCCAGATCCCAAGCACACATGATGCTCAGGATAGCTTGGCCCCACGGCAGTTTAGCTCTCATGTTCAGCCCTGCTCCATGCTGCAGGGCCCAGCCGTGCAGCTGCGTGGCCTGCTGAGCAGAGAACAGGAGGGTAACAGTGCCCGGCCAAATGCTACTCTTCCTGCAGCCAAAGGCATTTTCCCTGCAGAGGATGGAGGCGAAGGCCAGGCTGGTAGCTACAAAATGAGAGCCTGGTTGGCACTGGACTTTGAGGGCCCAGCTGCCCCCTTCGCCTTCTTTACGGATCTCTTGTGAACACAAGAAACTATTAGGCTTTCCAGCCAGGGAACTAGCCGTTCTCTTTGCTCCTCACTCTAGAGCTGGGATTCTGAACTTGGTGTGCATCCCCAGCCTCGTGAAGTCTTGTTAAAACACAGACTCCTGGGCGCCACGTGCAGGGTTTCTGATTCAGTAGGTCTGAGGTCGGCCCAAGGATGAGCATTTCTGACAAGCTCCCAGGTGATCCAGAGATCCCACTTGGAGAGTCGGTGCTCTAGGCAGTTTCTCCTCCCACACTAGAATCTGCTTGCTATTTTTGTTTCTCTTGTCATTTAAGACCAGGGTACCAAGGGAGGCCCTGGGGTCTACTTTACCTACAATGATGATCATGATAAAAGACCTTCCACTTGCCAGAGTGCTCTGCACGTATTACCTTGTCGAGTCTTCACACCAGCTCCTATGGCACAGACTCATAGCTGCCCACAGGGTTTCTTAGACTGTAACTGATTAAGGGAGTAAAAAGCCCAGTCTTTCTCCCTCAGAGCTGCTAGTGGTTTCAAACTGCTAACCATGGCTATGCGGAAATTGAGATTAAATACGGAAACTGCCCCAAGGTAATGCCAAGTCAGTGTTTAATTGAGCTAATACTTTATATAAGTGCCATTAACAAAAAATGTATTAGACATCGTCTACATTACTGGGAGAATCCCTGGTTGTACATTTGGATAAGGGTTGGAGTACGAACCGGAAGGTTGCCAGTTCAAACCCCACAACTTCTCTGTGGGAGACCTGTGAGGCAGGCTGCTTCTGTAACCATTGACTGCTTTGGGAATGCTATGGGGGCAGTTCGTGTCTGGTAAGATTGCTCTGAGGGAGGATCGATGAGATGGCAGTGGTTTGGGGCTTTTTGGTTTCTGGATGCTGTGCATGGCTTGCTGTATGCCGGGTATGAAAAAATAATGCTTCCAGTCCACCCTGAGGGTCCGCGGAAGAAAGGCATGGCAATCTGCTTGCAAAATATCAGCTGCTGGAAAACTTATGGAGTGCAGTTCCATGGTGATTCACAGGGGGTCGCCATGGGTAAAAAAAACCAACTGGACTGCCACTTTTGTTGTTATTGTAATTTCCCCTTTTGTTTGGGGGTACATAACTGTCAGTCACTGCTCAGAGTCCTCAAGACACACCAATGACATGGCACAGCAGAGACCCCGCGTGCGTGGAGCTTAAATTTGAGAGAGGAACAATACACCAGTGACTTTTAAAATGCACGCACCAAGCAGTCAGTGTTTCCTTTGTCGCTCACAGTGAGGGAGCTGTCATGTGGGCCCAGACCAATGAGAGGCAGAACGTGCAGTGCAAGCCCAGTCTGGGAGATGACAGTAATAGTTCTCCCCTCAGGATAGCTCCACTCCCCACCCCCAACCCCGAGAGTCAGGCAGTTTCCTCCATACCAAGGCATCCTCTGCCCTTTGGTAAACCAAAACCCTAGTCATGAAGGCGATGGCTCCGTCTGAGCAGAGTATGTGATAGTCACCACGGACAGAGAAAGGGCTTATAGAGCCGCTTCCCTGGATGCATTCCCAGGCCGAGCAGGTGAGAGGACCTGACCTGCGGCTTATTTTAGAGAGCAGCCAGCAGGCTGATCTTTGTACTGCTCGTATTGGAAAGCCATGGAGCCGCCATGCCACGCTGCCTCCCCTGGCTCCCCACAAGATCGACTCAATCCCCGCCTACCTCTCTCCACCCGTCATCCATGCAGTACCTCCAGCGTATAGCGCACTTCATGTCAAGTTCACTCAGCGTCGCGGGGGGTCTGCCTCACCCGGCTTCACAAAGGCCCTGGATGGGGCTTGACTTAATTAAAAAAACAACAACAACAACTCTGTTATAAACACCGTGCCTGATTTTTGATCAAGCTCGAAATCATTGCTGTGGAGTCAATACTCATGCCTAGCAACCCTACCGGATGGCCCTTGTGGGTTTGTGGGACTGTTCACTCTCTACGGGAGTAGAAAGCCTCGTCTTTCTCCCCTGGAAGAGCTGCTGGCTTCGAACTGCTGACCCGGAAGTGCGCAGCGCATGACGTCTCTCACGACACCATCCCCGATTACTGTTGGTGACACCAGGCACGACGTGACTGGACTGTTGGCTCCACAGAGTTTTCCTTGCTGAGTTTTGCAAAGAGATCACTCAGCTTTTATTTCTAGCTTGCCTTCATCTAGACAAGGGGTCTGAAAACTGTCACCCTCCAGCTGTCTATGGCTCTTTTGGTACATACGTGTGGCTCTGAAGTAAAATGGGGTGGGGAAGGATATAATTTGGATAATGGTGATTTTATTTGTTTGTAAAAATATGTGTATGACTCTTAAATATTTGCTAGATTATTGTTTTTGGGGTGTTTTGTTTTTGTTTTTGTTTTTTTTTGGGGGGGGGCATCCCTGCCCGCATGTGGTGGGAGTAGGAGGCCCAGACTTTGCTCTGTGGAGCTGGAATCGAACCTCCATCTCAGTGGGCCGCAGTCCCGCGCACAACCACTACGTCACCTGGGCTCAGCCCTGCTAGATTATTGTGAGGGACAGAATCGGCTTTTCCAACCCATGGTCTAGGACAGGGTCAAAAAATGAAGAAAACAACGACTCAATTCCCATTTGGCAAATTAACTACTCTTGGACTGTGTCCCAGTGCTCAGAGACTCTCACCACTTTCCTCTATCCACCTCCTGGATTAGTACATATTAGCCCTTCCTGCCCATGTCTAACATGTCCCCACAGACCATGGCACTGCCACCAACTGTCAGCCATTGTCGGTCCCTTGATGTGGTCCAGCCTTTGCAAAGACCATCTAAAGCATCAGCCTCTCTGGGGTGGACCCAACACCAGTCAAAACATGCCTGTGTCTCATCTTTAGCCTCTTTCATGAACATTCCTCTGGGTCTGATGCTTGTCTCCTCTCTTGCTCCCTGTGCACTAAACCCTGGGCCTGCTGGCTGTTCTCTATTAATCTGACACTGAATAGAGGCGCCTTTGTCCTCTGCCCTCTTCTCTGCACTCTCTTTCCTCCGTCTTGCAGCCTCCAACCAGGCCCTGGGGCCTCCTGGGTGCAATAACCCATTTCAAACAAAAATTCAATCTCCCCAACATCTAATGCATTCTTACTAATCTGCTCACAGGTGCATTTGGCAATCCCAGTGAGAAAACTTGGCTTAAATATTTTAAGAAGCCACTTAATGTGGAAGTTAACTGCCCAACTTCGGATGTCAGATGGCTCGGGTTCAAATCCTGGCTCCCTCGCTTGCCAGCCATGTAGAAAGTTAATGAATCTCTCTGGGACTTGCTTCTCCACCCTTATAATGGAAACGACAAGGGTACCTACTCTCAGTACTTTGGGGGAAATAAAATGAGTCAGTATCTACAAAATGATGCAGAGAAGACATGGGGTGTAGTAAGCACTCCCTGAGTGCTCGCTCTTGTGTTATGTACATGGATTAGAGCAAAGCAGTTGTTTATTTCTGTTTCTATTCAAAATGTAGTCATTAAGAACCCAAAGGTCAGACCCTATGCCAGTTCCAGGGGGGGGTCAAAGAATAATGAAATGTGCTCTGAAGCTCCAGTATGGTGGGAGGGGGCACAGATCCCTCAAAAGGGGGCGCATGGTTATGTGTGAGTCCTGCTATGGGATAGGACTGAAGATGGCAAAATCCTCCCGAGGTTGCATGGAAGTCTCCTTCATGAGACAGTGTTTGGTGGTACAAAGAGTGAGCACACATGCCTGCTAACTGAAAGGTTGGAGATTCAACTCCACTCAGAGGTGCTTTGACAGAAAGGACTGGGGATCTGCTTCCCCCATAACCTGCCACTGCAATCCCTATAGAGCACAAGCCAACTAGGCTTTAGAAGCAGTCCTGAAACGAGTGAGATCCCTGGGTCTTGTAACAGGGGATCTGAATGGGCCAAGAAAGTCCTCCTTGCTGAGATCCTGTGAAGTGGATCATCTCCCAGCACACCAGGACTTGAAGCCTCAGCCCCAGAACATGTGACTTGGCAGGGGTGCTTCAGGGAAAAGCTCACCAAGATGGCGGTGCCCTCGCTGGGACTGTGCAAACTGGAGCCTCTCATGTCAGTGGGTGTTTGGGTCTGTGCGAGGCCAGAATGGGACTCTTCACTTCTTTGGGATGAAGGTAAATATATATCTTCCTTCTTGGTCAAAACTCTTCACCCTTACCCTTACCAGCCCAACACCGAGAAGCAGTTCCTTTGACGTGTCCCTCATCCTTTGTTCAAGTGACCGAGATCAGGGACATTTTATCCCCACCTTAAAGTTTTGCTAGACAGCTGTGTCCTCTCTGCTTTGTTCCTGTTCTAACTCAGATCCCTTTTCAGGGTCTGCCTTTCCCTAGCAATCCTTAATGCCTTCTGTTTCACCAACACATCAACCTTCCTAACCCTGTGAGCCCTTTAACACACCAGTGCATCTTCAGAGAGTCCCACAGAGCGGCTCTGGGACTTCAGTGACCTTGGAGTCAAATCCGGGCACCCAGAAATGTCACTGTCACTGCCAGCATAAATTGCTGCTTGCACTCACTTCTGGCACTACTTGATGTGTTTGTTGTTGTTGTTGTCAGTTGCTGTGAAGTCAGCTCTAAACTCACTGCCCTGTCCTGCACCATCCTCCTAGCGGTGACTCAATGGATCAGAGCACTTTTCCAGCTGTTGTCGTGGCCACAGTGTCATTGAGAACCTTCTAACCTAGGAGACTCACTGTTCAGCACAGCTGTCTTCAGTGGTGACCCACAGGGTTTTCATTGGCTGATTTTCAGAAGCAGAGTGCAAGGCTGCTCTTTGTAGTCTGACTTAGTCTGGAAGCTTCCCTGAGACCTGTACATTCTAGTTGACCATGCTGGTATTTGGAACACCAGTGGCATAACTTTCTGCATCATAGCAACACACAAGGATAACAGACTGGCAGATGGGTAGTGGATGGGATACTAGACTGCCCAAATAAACTCATCAGGCAGAAAACAAACATCTCAACAGAGAGCTTGCAAACACTCGAGGACTTCATTATCCTGAGATGTCCCTATGAGATGCCAGACATCTGGTGGGAAACAGTCAGTGCTCGAAACAGTTTCATTGTCAGCAAATGAAGCCTGCAGTCAAGAGCAGATGACCCTTTCCAGACATTCATTGGTGAAAACAGGAGGAGAATAAGGTAGCATTTTAATAAAAAGAGATTGCAAGAGGGTTTTCTTTGCGTGCAGATGTATGAGTCTGTTTGAAAGCTCAGGACAAGGATCCAGAGGGGAGAGAGACTTTGAAGATACAAGCGCTGTGAATGAGGAGTTGGTGGGGGCAGGCATACTCAGTGGATGGACTGGGGCCCAGGTGCACGTGCTTGAGGTTGGCCTTGGAGAAGGAGCAGGAAGGCGAGGTACCACTTTAACAAGCCAGCCAGGACACCCAGTTAGGTTTGCGTCAACTCCAACGCATGTGCTCCAAAAAGTTTTCAATGTCTAACTTGTAAAAAAGAGATTGCTAGACTTTTCTTTTGAGCTCCCTGTGGTGGACTTAGGTCACCACCCTTTTCATTAGGTGCAGAAGGCTTAATCATTTGCCCCAGTCCAGGACTCACCGCCAACAAGAGCTCTACTTTATTGAAAGCACACTATGCACTAGATGCCATGCTGAGAACTTTACACGGAAAGGCACTGTCATGTCCTCATTTTCCAGATGAAGAAACTGAAGGCCAAGGAGGTTAAGTGACTGCCCCAAGGTCCCAGAGCGAAGGAATGACACAGTCAGCACTTCAAAGCTCATGTTCCTAACACTCCTTTGTATTGGCATATATGTTCTGCTTCTCGCATAAAAGCAACCATCACAGCTTATATTATTCAGGACACATTCCTGTACCGTGTTTCACCTGTGCCAGCTCCTTTAATTCTCAGCATCCCAGTGAAGAAGAAGATACTAAAGCTGTCCCCACTGTACATGAAGTCATTTACCAAAGGGTTTCACAGTGACTAAGAGACTTGATCTTGAACTCTGAGGGCCCAACACTTAACCCATAATCTACTGACCCCTTTTTCAAAGAGAGTGTGGCATAAAGATGGGAGCCCATTGAGCATTCCTTCTTAGGAGCTCTGACGTTTCTGTGAAGCTGGAAGTGAGAAACTGTGGAAGATTATGGTGAGGGTTGGAGAGTAGTCAGAAAGGGAGAGTAACAAGAACCCACTCTAGAAGTGTGAATAGAGCTTAGGGACTAAGCAAATGTTAGAGGCAGGCAGAGCTCCCTGGAAGGTCCCCTGATTGTCACAGTGTGAATTTCCTTCCGAGTCCTCAGTACAGCACTCAGTTCACATGACAGACCTGGGCCTGAACTAGATGCCTCAAGATGGAGTCTTCATGATTCCAATCCTCAGACACTAAAACTTAATGAGCTGCCTGGACCCTGAAGTTCTGTTTGGAAGCATCTGATGGGTCAAAGGGGTTCCACACTGCAAGGAGATTCTCTAGGGATCAAGAGGCTGTTCATTTTGGAGAGAGAGAGAGAGAATCTAAGAATGGTTGTTCTAGCATAGCTGAGCACTGATCACCTTTGGTGTCAGGGAGCTTCCTGGGCCGAGGTTGTCCTTAGCGAAGGGTCTTGGGTATTTTGAACTCTGAGAGTTTGAGGGATGAAGACTATGAATGTCTGTGGTCTTTAAATTTTTAGAAGTCAAGAAGTGGTCCTTCAGAAGAAACCCTAGACAAGAAAGACCTGAATTTGATCATGGCATCCTTCCTTCCTGAGTCTCAACCCAGTATTTTTATTCTCACCTCAGCTATTTCTAGAGGCAGACCCCTGGCTCCTATCTAGACCAGTGTACTCCAAGGTGTCACTGTCAGCCAACTTCATTTCCTTGGCCTTGGTGGCTCTGTGGCCCTGTCCTAGAATCACATTGAACTCGGGTCAACATTGACCACTTCTTGACTAGAGTGGAACCCATATTTTGACTCTGTGTATTCATTGCACCTGGGACTTGGTTCTCATTTTCATCCATGCTCAGTTTCCCAGGGAGAAAACAGGTAGTGCATGGAGGCTCCAGGAGTGGCTGAGGTAAAAATGTCATCTAATAAGAACCTTTGGAAGTGCTCTGGACAGATGAACACAGATGAAGCCAGTGGCCGTTCATTCAGTGTTGTCCCCTGGGGTAGGAGCTGCAGGGGGGACTTGTTCAGCTCTTGATACTTAGGAGAACAGGGCTCAGTCATACCTTGAAAGGAAGCTCAGTGGAAGCCATGCTCAGGGGTGCATTGGAAGAGCTCAGAGGACTCATTAGAGCCTCATAGTGCTGTGATAAATTGCTAGTTAAAAGTTCACCTGGAGGGGCTTTTATTGCACCCCACTGAGAACCCCCATTTCCCATCAGGAGCTTATATTGGGAAGGAAGAATTTTAGAGATGGTATAAATGGCTAAATGTTCTGAGTGTTTTCATCCATGCCTCACAAAATTGTGCTCTTTGGACTTCTAGGGACCCAAACCTTTGTTGACACAGTGGCAATCAGAAAGTTCAATGTTTGGGAGGAATTGGGGACTAGAAAATGCATTAGTAATTAAAAATCAATTGAGCAGTAGCGGCAGTATTATATGGAGGTCCAAAGTGATTCTGCACTGGGCTGATAACCACAAACTGAGCTGTTCAACACCACAAACCTCTGCATGGGAGAAAGTTGAGGCGCTCTACTCTTACAAAGAGTTAGCATCTGAGAACCCCACAGAGAGGGTTTTATTCTGTCCCATAGGATCACTTACCTTGGATCCTTCTTAGTGGCAATGTGGGTTTTTTTTAGGTTTTAGGTCAAGCACTCCGCTTAACACCTGTATGAGGTTGAGTTATCTCCCCTCAAACTTGTCCAGGTCCCAATTTCCTAAACCTTGGCTGATATGATTAAATAAAACCCCCAGAGATGCAGAGATTATTCAGGTTTCTTTGGTGAGCAGGCAAAGTAACCACAAGTGTCCTGGGGGTGTGAGAGAGGCAAAAGGAGCTTGAACTACAGAAAAGAAGGCGATGTGAAACTGGAAGCAGAGATCACAGGGATGTGGCCATGCCGCAGACCCAGAAATGCCAAAGAAGTCTGGCATCCACCAGATTCTGAGGAACCTCCAGAAGAAAGTGATTGGACAACACCTTCGTTTTGGTTTTTTTTTAATTTTTTTAATTTTAATTTTTTTAAACTGGGAGCTCATGCAACTCATATCACAATCCATACATCCATCCATTGTTCAAGCTCATTTGTGCATTTGTTGCCATCATCCTTCTCAAAACATTTGCTTTCTACTTGAGCCCTCGAGATCATCTCTTCATTTTCTCTTCCCTCCCCACTCCCTCAGGAATCCTTGATAATTTATAAATTATTATTTTGTCATATCTTACACTGTCTTATATCTCCCATCAGCCACTTTTCTGTTGTCCATCCCTCCAAGGAGAAGGTTACTTGTAGATCCTTGTAATCGGTTCCCCCCTTTATACTACAACCTCCCTCCACCGTCCTGGTATCTCCACTGTCAGTACTAGTCCTGAAGGGATCATACATCCTGGAGTCCCTATGTTTCCGGTTCCTATCTGTACCATTGTAAAACCTGCCGTCTAACTGGATTTGTAAGGTAGAACTGGGATTATGATGGGACAGGGAGGGAGGAAGAATTTAGGAACTAGAGGAGGGGATATCTAATTGGCTACAGATGGGCTTTGGGTCTCCACTCTGCACTTCCCCTCATTCACATTGGTGTGATTTTATGTTCTTTGGTGCCTGATATCTGATCTTATCAACACTTCATGATCACATAGACTGGTGTGCTTCTTCTGTGCGGGCTTTGTTGCTTCTGAGCTAGATGACCGCTTGTTTACCTTCAAGCCCTTAAGATTCCAGACAATTTATCTTTTGATAGCTGGGCACCATCAGCTTTCTTCACCATATTTGTTTATGCACCCACTTTGTCTTCAGTGATCATATTGGAAAGGTGAGCATCATGGAAAGCCAGTTTACTAGAACAAAATAATCTTGCATTGAGAGAGTACTTGAGTGGAGGCCCAATGTCCATAATGTGACTTTAATACTAAACCTACAAATATATGCACAGAGATCTATTTCTCAACCTCATATATAAAATATATTTACATATGTACATGTCTTTGTTTAGACCTCTATAAATGCCCTTTGCCTCCTAGTTCTTTCCTCGATTTCTTTTTTCTTTCCTCTTGTTCCACTATCATGCTCAGCCTTCATTTGGGTTCAGTAGTTCCTCTTGATTATATTACCTTTGATCAAGCCCTAACAGGCCTCCTCCACACTCCTCACCACTGATTTTGGATCACTTGTTTTTCGCTTGTCCCTGGATTTGTCAACACTGTTTCTTTCCCTCATATCTCCTTCTCCCATGTCCACCCCCCCCCCCCAGAATCATCAGTTCCATTGTTTTCTCCTCCAGATTGTTTATTGAGCCAATCTTATCTAGATAGACCTGCCGAAATTATAACATGCACAAAAGCAAGACAGAGCAAAACAAAATGACAAAAGAAAAACAACTGCAACAATATCAAAAAAACCCATGACAAAAATCAAAGGAAGAAGAAAAGCCTGTAAATCGTTCAAGGACTGTTTGTTGGCTTTTAGGAGTGTTTTCCAGTTGAGTCTGATGGGTGCCACGTCCTGGTTCCAAAATCTATTTTTGATACTCTTTGAGGAATTTTTTGCTCTGTTCCCCTTGCTGTTCTATTGCACTACCCTAGTGTTTTGCCTAGGTGTGGTGCGGTCAGATCAGGTGGAATTCCCACACTGTGTCTCCATTGTTGTCCCCTGTAACATTATGGGTCAGTGAGGAATGTCGTGTCTCATAGTGAGACCAGCCATATGGTCTTCTCTGTGGGTTGGCTGTTCTGAGCGGGGATATCATCCACAAGGCGTGGTGAGCCAGAATGACACCTTAATTTTAACCCCATAAGACTCATTTTTCACTTCTAGCCTCCAAGATCACAGGAGAATACATTGCAGCTGTATGCAGCTCAATTAACACTGACTTTGTGTTCATTAGTTACAGTAGCAAGAGTTCAATAATACAGTATCTTACACATCTTAGCTCATTTATTCTTCATCATAAGCCCATGAACTAGGCTTTATTCTGAGTCCTATTTACAGATGAAGAAATTAGAGCTCAGAGGGCCTGTGTGACTTTCTCAAAGTGACAGAGTCAACAAGTGGAAGACCAGGAGCTCAAACTGACTCTCTCTCTAGAGTGCATGTCCTGGCCCACATGTCTACATGTCTTCCCAGTACAACTCTATATGGTCACAGTCATGGTTCCACACTGCAGGAAAGCTAGTTTCAGAGAGTCAAGCTAGAAATTGGTTAGTAGAGGGTTCCCTCTATTATAAAAAAGACGCACTTAGAAAAGAATAATGTCTGTTCAGTCCAGTCAATTCTGACTCACGCCAACCCCTTATGTGTTGGAAGGGAACTGCTCCATGTAGTCCATGGTAGTGCATGAAGTCCATGGTAGTGCAGTCAGGTTCATGGCAAACTCACACATCACAGAAGAACTGTGTTGCACTGTCTGATGATGATGATTTTGAAAGGAGAGCACCAAGACTTTCTTCTGAAGTACCACTGCATGGGACCTCAAACCATTAGGCTAACAGTGGAATGCATTTAGACCTTCTGAATCTGAAACTCTTGAGCTAGGGTATGTATTTTACTGAGCCCCCCCCCAGGGGATTCTGCTACAGGCTGGACTCTGAGAAGCACTGTCATGGCGACACTCTGGATCTCATCTGAATGGCAGCCTTTGCCAGCCCACCCATGCCCCACAACTGCCAGATTTCCCCCAAGAGGTTCACAGTTGCATGCAAAGCAACCCTGGGGCCTGACAGGAGCCTTTTCTTTCCTCACAGAGATGTGAATTCCTATCAGCAGATGAGTATTGTCTCTCACTGGGGCTTTTAAATTATACAAGATTGTGGGAGGAGTTTAGGGAATCAGATATTAACTAGACCTTGAAAGATATTTTTCCAAATGGATGCCTAGTCTTTATTTAAACAGAAAGCATTTCTGGTTAAATTTGGTGGCTCATTTGTAGGACAACTAGTAATACATATATAAAACACCCTTGACTTCTGGGAGTCCCGATGATTTAAGCCATGTTAATATTAGCTGCTGGTTGAATCACAGGGAGAAAATCGACAGATTCATTCTCTTGGGGGGAGGGAGGAGACCGGTCCCAGCAGAGCCAAGAATCCGCAAGCGCTGCATCTGGGTGATTAATGGCGTCAGACCTCTCGCCCTCTTGGGCTGTGCATGCAGTGACCTGGTGGGACCCAGATGCATAGGCTTGTTGATGTGAAGAAGCTCCTGGAGGGGGTGGGGGTGGTGAAAGGGGACAGGCTTATGGAGGTGGGGGTGTCAGGGAGGAGACAGAGGCAAAAGAAACCATCATCTCCTTCCCTTCGCAGCCGAGCCGCCGGCCTGCAGCCTTGTGCGCCATGAAAAAATGATGACTTGACTTCATTAAAGTCTTGCATCTTTCCCCTGCTGTCAGCATGAAAAGAGGCTCTCGCCTGAGCAGGGCGGGATCCCAGAGGCCACTGGGGGCACGGAAATCACAGACTGAACTTTCAGAGAGAGAAAATCTCTCCGTCCATGTTAAGCAAATGCTGATTATGAAAATGAAGCGGGGTGGAGGCCGTGTTCTCCCAGTTCTGGCAGCCCTGGAGCACCAAAGGGCTCAGCAGGACTTCCACACACCAGGCCCCTCCCCTATTTCTAAGAGAGTGGCATGGTGGGCTGGAACCTGAACCTGACCTGTCTTGCCTATTCTCCTCTGATTTTCCTTCTTCTAGAATGTCTGTTCTAGCTCTTGTCATTCGGGTCACTGAGATTCGCTGCTATATATTGTTAGGGGCCATCTGGACAGTTCTCGACTTCTGGCAGACCCCAGGCAGAATGGAAGGAAATCCCGCCTGAACCCATCTTGCCTACCCCATGATGGACTGTGACTGGGACCACTGTCAATCGAAGGGGTTTCATTTGAAGCCCTGATAAGCAAGCCCTGAACTCTGAACTGCCAGCCCAGAGATTCAACTCCTCCCCAGGAGAAAGGTGAGGTTATGAGTCAATCTTGAAGGGATGGCAGAGGGTGAATAAGTGGGTTTTCATTGACTGGTATTCAGAAATAGATTGCCAGACTTTTCCTCCTAGTCTGTCTTAGTCTGGAAGCTTGGCTGAAACCTGAATCATTACATAGAGGTGGTGGCTACACATGAGCTGCCTTGGCCGAGGCTCAAGCCTGGGTTCATATAAGGAGAGTGAGAATTCTACCATGGAAACAGCCGTGCCTCTGATATATACTACCTACTCCAACTTACCCCTGTAGGTCAGAGCAGGACTGCTCCTGAGGGTGCCTGAGATGAGACACCGTTGCAGGAGTCTTGTCTTTCTTTCTCAGCAGCTGGTGTGTTTGAACCCTTGATCTTGCAGTGAAACATCCCCCCAAATGTATCAGGCACTATGATGAGCACTTCTGAACATGTGACACTTTTTGATGCCCTCTCTGAAGGTGCAGCTGGTTGTTGTGGATGATGGTAGGTGCTATCTAATTGGTTCTGACCCAACAGAAGGAAACATTGCTCAGTCCTTGGTCATCCTCACAATTGTTCCCACCCTTTAGCCACTATGTCAATCGCTCTTCTGAAGGGCCTTTCTCAGAGTGAAGGAAGCCTTCGATGCCCTTTCACATGACCAGGCATAGTGTTCTTCTTCAGGGACTGGTCACACCTGACAACATATCCAAAGTATGTAAAGCAAAGTCTTTCCATCCTTGCCTTTTAAGAAGCGCTCTGGCCATGCTTCTTCCAAGACAGGCCTGTTGTCCTTTTAGAACTGCATGACACTATCAATATGCTTCTCCATAGCATGATTCAAAGGCATCTATTCTTCTTTGGTTTTCCTCATTCAATGTACAGTATTTTAAAATCACTTTGGCGGGGGGGGGGTGAATCTTGCAACTCTTGTTACAAACCATGCATCAATTGTATCCAACATATTCATAATTACATTTCATTGCTTTTGTCTAGGCATTTACTTTCCATTGAGCCCTTGGGATCCGTTCCTCTTTTTTTCCCTCCCTCCTCTGACCTCACCAATCCTTGTGGCCCTCTCCCCTCCCCCCCCCAATAGATTGTAGGTTATTAGGAGGCAATGGGAAACACCATAGCTTGGGTCAGACACAGCTTAGTCCTCAAAGTAACACCTTTGCTTATCAACATCCAGAAGAGGTCTTGTGCAGCAGATTTATCTAGTGCAACACATCTTTTGATTTCTTCACTGCTGTTTCCATGAGCATTGACTGTAGAGCCCAGCAAGACAAAACCCTTGACAACGTCAACTCTTTCTCCATTAATCAAAATGTTGGTCTGGTTGTGAGGGAATTTATCTTTTTCACCTTGAGTTTTAATCCATCCTGAAGACTGTAATCCTTGATCTTTATCGGCAAGTGCTTCAATTCCTCCTCATTTCCCGAAAGCACGCTGCGTCATCTGCATCTCACAGGTGGTTAATGAGCCTCCCTCTAATCCCGATGGCACATTCGTCATATAATCCAGCTTCTCTGGTGATTTTCCCAGCATACAATTGAATAGGCATGGTGAAAGGATCCAAGCGTGATGCCCACCTTTCTTGATTTCAAAACACGCCATATGCCCTTGCTCTGTTCACACAACTGCCTCTTGATCCAAATGCAAGTTCTTCATGAGCACAATGAAGTATTTTGGGATTTCCATTCTACTCGAAGGTATCCATTGTTTGTTAGGATCCACGAAGTTGACTTAGGTGCAATTAGCAACCTCATTTTATGAGGACAGAGACAGAAAGAGAGGGGACTAGGTAAATTTCTTAAGCTCACCTATTGATAGGAGCAGGTCTGGGATCCGATGCTGACTCTGAGGGCTCTCCAGATTTCTGAGACCCAAAAGAAATCTTGAAGTGGACTGAATAGGTATGCCTTGGAGTGAACTGTAGGGATATCCAGAACCTTCCTGGCATTTGTCAAAAGAAACTTTGCGTTGGACAGTGTTAAAACAGACAAGACCACTATCATTCAAGAAGGTTTGTATCAAGAAGAGAGGCAGGGAAAAAGAGGAAACCCCTCCATGAGATGGATTGTCACCGTGGCTGCAAGGATGGGTTTGAACATGACAGTGGCTGTGAGGATGGCGTGGGACTGGGAGAGGTTTCCTTCCGTGTTGGGATCTAGGGCCACGATGAGTCGGAACCCAACTAATGGCACCCTACAACATAGGCTAGAAAGCCCTTCAGTAACAATCACAGACTTGTTGCTTATTATTAACTAATTGTTTTTTGTCACCTTTAGTAGTCACGTGAATTAAAAACCTAATGGTGTGAAAGGGTTAGTAAGAGTGCATAGGGAGAAAAGTTAAACTTTCTGGCAAAGCAGAGGCTCAGGGAAAAGGAGGAAGGCCCTTGCCGAGATGGGTGGACACCTTGGCTGCAACAGTGGACCCAGGCAGAGGAGCAATCCCGAGGATGGCTCAGGACCGGGCAGTGCCCTGTTGGGCAAAGTCCCTATGCATTGGAACCAACTCAATGGCACCTATCAAGGAGAAGAAGAGTCAGGGAAGGGCCATGGCTGGTGAAAATGATTGGAGCACTCCCTGCTACCTGAAGGAGTAGTGGTTCAAGACTACCCACAGGAGCTTGGGAAGAAAGGTATGATAGTCTGGGTAGACTAGAGAAGCAAGTTCATAAAAACATACATGGATATAAGAGAGAGTTTTATATAGAGGGTAATTGTACATTAAGAAAACATCCCAACTCAGTTCAGTCTAAGATCTTAAGTCCAATATTAGCTATATGTCTGATACTAATCCATAAAGTCCTCTTAAGACTCACAAAACACACGCAGTGATGCCAAATGCAGAACAATCACAAGCAAGTGGGTAGAACGTCTTTGGATCCAGTGGTGTCGTAAGCATGTCAGCACTGGCTTCTCCAGCACCCAGGGCTGCATCAGGGTAGGTCCATGTGGCATATCCTCAGGGATGTCTCCCAGGAAGTCAGTCTTGTCAGAAGAGAGTCTCCAAGGGAGAGAACAGTGAGAGATGGCATCTCCTGACTCCAAGAAGGAAGTACCCGATTTCCCAGAATTCTCAGAGGAGAAGGCCATGCACACACAGAGGTTTCATTGGCTATCTCCAGGTTGATGGCTAGACTCCACCCCTACACTCTTAATCCTCAAACTGACACCAAATTAGGTGACTAGCACAAAGGCTTGGCAATCTACTGGTTAAGGAGGTGGCTGGGGCTCAGGGTAGGGGATGGGACTGGGCAAGTAAGAAAAGGGATGAAAGAACTGTGGAAAGGGGACACTGCTCTAGCAAAGGGATGAGACTAGAACTATATTTGAGGTTTATTCTGCTGAAGCAGAGATCAGGAGGGATGTAAAGGTGGTGAAAACTTTCTGAAGCACTAGAGGTCATGAAGCACAGTTTAAACAAAGGGTGGGTCTGCTAGGTGGAATTATTCCTTGAGTTTGCTGTTCAGGGAGGAGTCAACATATCCCAAGTGTTTTGTTGTTCCTGAAGAGTGGCTGGTGGGCTTGAATCACCAACTGGTTGCAGCTAGCAGCCAAGCTCTTAACCCATGATGCTGCCAGGGCTGTACACATAAAACAGGCACTAAAAGGGTGATTGAAATCTCAGTTTGGAGTTGAGATGGGCAAAGGATTATCAAAAAGTGAGGTTCACAGTAGGGTATTAAGACACTTTTATTTCATCTGGAGATTCTCTAATGATACCGTACAATGTCTTCTCTTTGGGCCTCCATTTGACATCCAGGACTCCATGAGCTCTTTGCTTAGTACCTCCCACCTTCTGGTTCACATGAACTGATGCCTTTCTTGCCTATAGCATTTTGACACTAGGAAGGAGCCTACACTCGTGCTGCTCCAACACTGCTTCTCAGACCATTAGCATCAGTGTCACTTGGATGCTTATCAGAAATGCAGATGCCCAAGCTCTGCTCCAGACCTACTGCTCAGAACCTGCATTCTTATACAACCCTGGGGGATTCATAGGCACATTAAAATTTGAGAAACACTGCCCTCCACATCTCATGTAGCAGAACAAAGGTGGAGAAAATCTCATATCCAGTACTCCTCTTCTATCTGATTTATTCAACCTAGGTCAGGAGTGCACCCCTGGAGCCCATGTAGAATGTCATATGTTGGACAGTTTAGAAAATTCAATCTTTAGAAATGGGCAGAGGAGAAAGACTGAACTTTCTACACCCTTAAACCGTTATAGCCTCGGAAACCCACAAGGGGGTCTCTCGGAGCCAGCATTACTCCACGGCCGTGAGTTTGACTTTGAGATATAACCAAGGTGTTTCTTCCTGAAAACATATGCTGCATGGAGGAGGGCGACGCTAATGAAATCAGGGGTTTGTGCGAGGGAGGAAATAGGTAGAGTTAAAGTCTAGGTAGAAAACTTTCATAATCTTTACAAAGTTTGACCACTCCACTGACAGACTTATAGTATAAACTAATCTGTTTCCAGTCCTGACTTCCCACCTTATCTAAATCTACTGCCATCTAGTCTACTCCAAGCAACTCCTTGGGACAGGAGAAAAACTGCCCCCTAAGGTTTCTTTGGCTGTAAACTTTAACCAGACTGCCACATCTTTTCCAGTCAGAGCTGGGTTGAAACCAACAGTTCAGTTAATGGTTCACCACTGTGGCAGTCATGTAATCTTGTGACAATTTCAGGATTGGGAGTGTAGGGATGGAGTCTAGCCTGTCAATCTGGAGATAGCCAGTGAGACTTCTGTGTGGACATAGCTTTCTCCTGAGAATTCTGAGAAATCTGGTGGTATTGCCCCCTCGGAGGTGAGAGACTTACAGTTCAGTCCTTCGGAGACTCTCTACTGATAAGACACAAGGTTGGCTTCCTACAAGACATCTCAGAGGAGAAGCCACATGGGCTTACCCTGATGGAACCAGACCTTTGGAGCCAGAAAAGCCACATAGAGACTACTGCCAATGCTGAAATTCTTGAGAAGCCACAGAGAGGCCCTGCCAGCGCTGAGATGCTTCTACCACCACTGGATACACAAGACGCTGCACCCACTGGCCTGTGATAATACTGACACCATTGCAAGTGTTTCATGAGTCTGAAGAGGACTTATGGATTAGTGTCAGACATATGGGCTAATATCGGTCTTCTACAATTGGACTGGATGGGGCTGGGATGCTTTCTCAATGTTCCATTCCTCTTGTATATATGTCTCTTGCTTATATACATATGCGTGTTTATCAACTTGTCTTTCTAGTCTACCCAGACTAACACAACCGCCATGGCTCCTCCACAATATCCAGCACTGTTTCCTTACAGGAATAGAGCTTCCCCCCAAGGGCCCCTCCTAAGGGTTCCCCAGGTCAATGCCTGCTCACACCATCCTGCTCCCACTCCTCAGCAAGCACCAGGAGATTATCCCCACATGCTTTTCTGATCTAGGATGGTGACTTCCCACCAGCCTGAGCTAGTCTTTTAGATTGGCCTAATGAGAACCAACTCTCTCTTCCTTACCTCTGTCCCTCAAGCCGGCAAGACATTCTGTTCTTAGTTATTCACAGCTTGCTGTTAGCCCAACCTCATGCAAGCAAGCTCAAACTTCTGTGTTCTCTGTCATTTTCATGAACTGCTTCTTCTTCTTTTTAATAAATCATTTTATTGGGGGCTCATACCACTCTTATCACAATCAATACATCCATCAATTTTATGCAGACCACATTTGCCATTTGTTGTCATCATCTTTCTTGAAGCATCCTCCTCCTACCTAGGCCCCCAGTACCAGCTCCCCATATTTCCCCTCCCTCCCCACTTGCCCTCTACCATGAATCCTTAATAATTTACAGAGTTTCATTTTTTGTCATATTGTGCACTGAGTGTTCCTTCACACAATTCCCTGTTGTCCATACCCCAGGGAGTAGGTTATATGTAGATCCCTGCAATTGGTTCCCCCTTTCTACTCCACTTTCCTTCCACCCTCCTGGTATCACCACTCTCACACTGGTCCTGAAAGGATCCTCTGTCCTGAATTCCTCATGTTTCTGGCTCTAGTGTACAACCCCTGGTCTGTTTGGATTCTTAAGGTAGAATTGGGATCTTGATAGTGGGTGGGAGGAAGCATTTAAGAACTAGAGGGACGTTGCACATTTCATTCCTGCTACACTGTACATTGACTGGCTTATCTCTTCCCTGTGACCCCTCTGTAAGGGGATATCGCTTCACCTACTGATGGGCTTTTTGTCTCCAATCTGTACTCCCCCATTTATAATGATTTAATTTTTAGTTCTTTGATGCCTGATCCCTTCAACACCTCCTGGTAAACACAGGCTGGTGTGCTTCTTGCATGTGGCTTTGTTGCTTCTGAGTTAGATGGCCATTTGTTTACTTTCAGGCCTTTAAGACTCCAGACACTATATCTTTTGATAGCTGGACACCATCAACTTTCTTCAACACATTTTCTTGTACATACCTTTGTTTTCAGTGATCATGTTGGGAAGGTGAGCATCATGAGATGCCCATTTAATAGAATCAAATATTTCTGCATTGAAGAATATTGAAGAAATGTTCTTGAGTGGAGGTCTAATGCTCATCTGTTGTCTTAATAATAACCCCATGTACTAGTTCCCCACTATCCTATATAAATATGTTCACCTATGTATATGCCTGTATTTAGACCTCTATAAATGCCCTCTACCCCCAATCCTTTCCTCTATTTCCTTTTATTTTCCTCTTGTTCCATGATTAAGCTTAACCTCCATTTGGGTTTCAGTATTTTCTCTCTGTTACATTACTCTTGATCACTTTCTGTCAGGTCTCTCAGACCCACCTTGCTACTGATTTTGGATCTCTTGTTGTTCCCTTGTCCCTGGGATAATAAGCACTACTTCCTTTCCCCTACCTTCCCATCTCCCATGTCCCCCCAGAACCTTCAGTCCCATTGTTTTCTCCCCTGGACTATTTATCCAGCTTATCTTATCTAGAGATAATTGCAGAGATAATGGTACGTACAAAAAAATAAACATGACATCACAAGAAGAAGTGACAAAAGAAACCAAAAGGATTACAACAACTAAAAACCAATGTCCAGAAAAATATGTAAATAAGTAAAAAATAAATAATAATATCAAAAGAAAAACCTGTAAATAGTTCAAAGTCTGGTCGTTGACCTCCAAAGGGGCCGGTTGAGTCAGATGGGGTGCCACATCCTGGCCCCAAAGTATATCCTTGGCACTTCCTTGGGAACTCCATGCTCTGCTCCTCCTGCTGCATGCCCTTGCCTCAGTGTGGTGAGGTCAGACCGGGTGCGTTCCCGACCCTTCTTCTCCAGGGCTGTCCCCGTAGGGCCTTGCGTCTTCAAGGGACACTATATTTCATAGCGAGGTTGACCATATGGTCCTCTCTGTGGAATGGCTGTTCTGAGTGGGGAGATCTTTCTTAAGGCTTGATGGGCCAGGAAGCACTCCACTCTCTCTTCCTCCCCTTTTATTTGCTCTCGTGTGCTCTGGTCAGACATGTCCCTCTCCCTGCACTGCAGCCTCAGTGTTGTCCTCCAAAGCTAACTCCCCATAACTGTCCCCGTAGCTATTTGTTCTGGAGATCACCGTGTCCTCTTTCTTGGTGATGGTCCTAACCCGTCTTGTCTGAAATCTCTGCAGAAACCCATTCCAAATCAGAGACACACAAGACACTGAGAGCAGGCGGGGCAAAGGAATGGCTGGGCGTTGAGCCCAGCTCTCTTGCCTGGGAGACTGGAGTCTTAATTTGAGTTGACTTTGGGGATAACCGAAAAGAAGCCCCTCCCCCCACCTCTAAGAAAAAATTAACATGTCCTTTCAGAAATTACTGTTTGGAGCACATAAGTCCAGGCCTATTCTCAGAGTTACCCTGTGGGGTCCTGCCTGGTATGCTCTCCCCCTTTCCAAGCATGAGACAGACCCTCTGAGCTATCTGGGCCTCGGAGACCTGACTCACCTGCCCCAGAACCCATTGACAGGAAGCGGCATTTTCCCTCTCAGGCTCACCTTTCCAGTGCTTCCTCTGCATTTTTCCTTGCCGACTGCATAATGGTACAAAGTACATTTCTCTTTCCGGGGATGAGACAGGCCTGCCTAATGGCCTCAGAGTGGTCAGGACCTCTGGTTCCATGGCTCCATATCTGCTCATTTCCCCCAAAGCTGCAGGGAGAATTTGCTTAACATTTTGTAACAAATATGCTTTTCAGAGGGTTTTCCCAAAATAAACAATCTACTCCGAAGGTGAAGGCTAGTTTCAAATCCTTCAAGGAACAAAACTAGTTTATAGCAAAGCTTTCACCCTCCAGCTTTAAAAAGAAAACCATGGGTCCAGAATTTCTGCAGGACATTTATTTTTATATGCATATTTTAGTGTGAAAAAATATATTTTAAATGTCAAAAAAGAAGGCTTTTTTTTTAAAAAGTGGTTGTCCCAGAGTGGTGGGATAAAGAGTGAGTTTTCTTAATTTTCCTCTGGTTTCTCTGTGTTTTCTGTAATACATATGTATTATTTGTTAAAAAAAAGTTTAAATGTTAAAAAGCAGGGTGATGAAGCACACTGTTCGTGTTCTTTCAACCAGATCCTTAATAAAGATGCTAAATGCTGTGGGTCTGGGCCCTGTCTCCTATTGGCCAGGTGCCCCTAAGAGAATCCATCACCCCTTGCATTTCCCCAACAGTCAACTGCTCAGCTCATTTCAGTCTATTATCATGTCCCTGCAAATGTGGATGCACTTTCAAAACTACCATCAGCAAACATTAATTCTAAAATCTGCACAGCCAAAGAGCCACAGAACTGGAAATGCCGCTCTCCATCAATGGCCCCAGTTTACCCATCCTACCTCTGTGCCTTCTCTGTCCTGGGAAGAGCTGTTGCTGGAAGTTACTACTCCCTAAAGAACAGAGCAATTCTAGGGAAGACCACTGCCGCAGGCTTAGGGCCAAAGAAAGAACATGGTAGACAAAGCAGAGCTGGTCCAAATGTCAGAGGGAGAGCTGACTGGGTTTTCCCGGGTATAATTCAAGAGAGGCTGAGCAGAGAGAAGATAGAACCCTTATCTGGGGGACTTAGATATGGGATTAGAGGATGAGGTAAGAGGTGTTCAGATACTCATGCTGGACTTCCCGTCTTCCCCGCTCCCGTGGGCTGCCCCAGGTAGATGTCCCCTGATGCTGTCACCCGGCCAAGACCTTTGAATCCTGGGCCTCATCCTTGCAGAGAGTACCGGGGTCAGTTTTCCAGAGTCCAGAGCTGGTTCCAGAATTGTCTGGGCTGTGTCCTTCCATCAGGTTGTTCCTGTTCCCCATGTCTCTTCAGATTTGGCAGAGCCTGGTTACCTGGAACAAATGTTGGACAGGCTCAGGTAGTTTCAAACTCTGGGTTTATCATGCCATTCAACCCCAGCTGTGTCAAACATTTGCCATTGTTGGTCACTCTGCATCCTGTTTGTGTACATTTGGTTTGGGAGATTGTGAGCAGGAGCTTTTGTGACCACTGCTAATTGTCCTTGTACTAAATTCAGTTTCATACTCCGGGGATTCTAGGCAAGACTGACTTTGGTGGGGTGATATGAACAGATGAGAGAGTCAGCAGTTGGTGATAGAAGGTAGATGAGCATTATTCCTTTGGAGCTGGTCTTCAGCAAAGGCAAGAAGTGCGAGATTCAATGTCCTTCCCCAGCAGGGGCCAGGTAGTAGAGCTCAGAGCCCTGTAGCTGAATCCTTGGCCAGGGCTATAGCGTGCAGTGTTCCAGACCCTGTGAGGGTATCAACACTGGGCAGTACATTGAGGCAGAAGCTAGTCTTCACTCAACAGCAGTGATTGCTGTGGAAAGGAAGTAGGTCTTGTCCAAACAAGCCTAGCCAAGGGCTTGAAGTCTGTTCCACTTGTAAGTCAGAAGTCTCCGAGGATTTCCAAGCCCTGCATCAGAGCATTAAGAGTGATTTCATCATTATGGTTGGAGACGGAGCTTTCAATGCTTTCTGGATGCTAAGGATCAGTCACAGCTGAGTCAGTTATTGAACCCTAAGTGCCAGCCTCTGTTCAAAGCACTTCACACATAAGAACTCATTTGCTCCTATACCAGACTTCTGGACCAAAGAGTGCTACTATCTTCTTTCATACACTCAGAATCAGGATCAAGAAAGGCCATGAAAGAATTTCCTGCCCAGTGTCTTCAGATAGACAGATGAACCCCACCATGTTCCTCAAAGTCTCTCTGTCTTTCTTTTCCTTCACTTACTAACTGACCTGGTATAAAATCACTCTGGGGTAGCAGAAAATACTCAACCTTTATCCTCTCTATCCATATAATTCCCTTCCTTGCTATGGCTTTCTAGTGTAAGCACCTCCTTCTCTCTGCCCCACCGTGGTGTCTGGAGAACAGGACTATCTGGTTGTTAACACCCCAGGGAATAGCCTTCAACCAGAGACTGGAAGGGACAAGTAGATGAATGAATGTTCTAGCTTCTTCACCTTTGAGTGGGGTAATTCTCTCCCATGGTGTGCCAGAGATTCCCTGTGTGGCTAAGTCCCAGTTGCCTAAGTAATCTGCACAAGTTTCCTTTCCTTCCCTGTATCACTTTCCCACTCCTCTATCTGAGAACCCCTCCCAAATAATCTATTGTTTGCTACCATCCAGTTGGCCCCCAACTCAGAGGAATTGGATACATAGCAGAATCAAACGCTAGTCAGTTCTACTTAAGTCATCCCCAGGACAGGTTACTTTTCAAACTATGGTCCTCTGTAGGGTATTTAATGGACTGATTTTAGGAAGCAGGTCTCTCTGGCCTTTCTTCCTAAGTCCAGCTTAGTCTGGGAACTCCACTGAAGCCTGCCTGCTGTCAGAGCAACATGAAGTCACCACTGACTAGTGATAGCTATGCATGAGAGGCAACGACAGGGAATTGAACCCCAGTCTCTCTCCTAGAAGAAAAGAATTCTCCCCTCAAATCACCACTGCCTTGTGAAACGGTTTGTGTCTAATCCTTGTCTCGGGTCTGGTCCAGGCCAATCCACCTGTTTGCCAATAGATCTGTCCATCAGGACTTGTGTGGTCATACCCACTTGCGTTGGCCTCTTTCTTCCCAGGAGTCCTCTCTGGGGGTGTGAAAGGATGGAAGAGGCACGGTTGCTGGGGACCTGTCAGCTTGGTCTCTAAGTTGAAAGGAACAGTGGAAACCTGCTGTCAGAGAAAGCTGCTGCTTTGCTCCTCCAAAGACAGACTCAGAAGTGCTCCTTTTCCACTCTTCTCTCAGAAATACCAGTTCACATCTGAGTGAGGTGGTCCTTGAGCATCATGTAAAGACAAGAAAGCCAAAGGCCTGCTCTGCCATTCAGCAGAGCATGCCTCCCAACTTGGGAACAGTGCATGCCTCCCAACTTGCATAATTTGTCTGGGCACTCAGAGCAATAATCCCCAAAGGAGGCAGAGTCAGTCTTCTTTTGATTTTAACGGGAGCTGCAGAATAATGAAGAAGGAATTAGGTCCGGAATTAGAAAACTGTCTTTGAATCCTAGTGTGCTTAATGAATTACATCTCAATGTTTTCACATGAAACATGGAAATGGCATATATGTATGCACATACATACATACATAGTACACAGTGTGTGTCTATGGGTTTGGGGGACTGCTAAACAAGTTTTCCAGTGTATTTTGGAAGTCATCCTGGGAGTGTAGAAGGAGCCCTGGTAGTGGGGTGGGCGACATGCTTAGTTCCTTTCATAGAGATGATCTCAGTGAGTCAGGACTGACTTGACCACTATGGGAGTCAATCAGAGTCAGCTGGGGTTGACCAGGCTTGGAAGAGTCAGACACAGGTTGGTGAATTAGGACCAAAGTAGTTCAAAGGCTCGGTGAGTACTGTTAGTTACGGCCCCCACAGATCTCTGGTGCTTCAGTGTCATTTCTGCTTTTAAGGCCAAACCAATTCATGTGAGAGACAGAGACTGAGATGAAGGAGAGGGGAATGGAGGAATATGGCCTGGTCTTGACATGCTGCTCTGAATTCTCTGGGTCCCTAAATTTTCATGTTCTGATTGTCCCTTAAGCATCTCCTTACTGGCCATGGAAGGTCCCCCCACCCCCTGCCCACCACTGCAACCTTTGGGTTTTGCTGATAGTTGACCTCTTGTGACCTTGACCTGGGTAACTGGCTGCTCTGCCCATGCACTATGACTGCTACAAGAATGTCCACCTTGCTCTCAAGGGCAGGAGGGAGACCCTTACAGGTCTCATTTTCTTAGCGAACCTCTAAGTTCACAAGCTTCTAATAGACTTGGATGGTTAGGTCTGGAATGATCCTTTTCTGCAGAAACTTGGAACTGTTCCCTTTAGGACTGGCTTGAGGACAAGTATTGGTGTCCACACAAAAGATAGAATGTACATTTTGATCCCAGCCAGAAATAGCCAATGAGAGATAGCCTTCTAATTAAATCAGAGCCACACATCCATTTTAAAGTATATTTTAACACCTACAGAGCCTTGCTGGTTCAGTGGTAGGATGTTCAGCTTCCATGTGGGAGACTTGGATTTCATTCCTAGGCAATGCATCCCATGTATGTCTGTGGACGATTGTGTGCTGCTTTTCTGCTAAGTGGAGCTTCCCGAGCAAGGCAGCTTAAGAAAGACCTGGTGATCTCATTGTGGGCATCTGCCAATGAAAAGTCTATAGATCACAACAGATTGATCTGCAACTGATTGTGGGGGTAGAGCAGGGAGGTAGAGTGTTTCCTGTTGTGTATGGTTGGTGGTAAACTATAGAGTCTCTACCACGAACAGTTACTATTTAATTTCCTCAATGCCAATATGACTCAAAAGCCTCAATGAATGGAGTTAGACATGCTTTATCCCAAGACCCCCCGCTCTATTCCTGCAGGTTGAACAGTAGAGGTCTCTGGATTTTTACCTTCTGACTTCCAGTTGGGTGTGGCTACTTGGGAACTCCACTCCAATAGGGGATAGTATGAAAGGAGAAGAAGTGGGTTTTCCTCCTACCCTCCTCCTTGTGGGGCCATCATGAACTGGCTGGCACCCTTGACAAAAATCCATAGCTCTTTCTCTAGATCCCTTTAACTCCTCCTTTCCTTCCTCAGGTCTGGATGTGGAGGCCAGTAACCACACATTCCCTGGTAATCTGTGATGCCCTACCGACCACAATGTAGGTCAGCCCAACTCAGTACTGCCGAGTCACATCTGACTCGGGACGATCCCTTGAATTTCAGAGTGG
The DNA here is from genome assembly GCA_004026705.1 of Nesogale talazaci. Lineage (NCBI taxonomy): Eukaryota > Metazoa > Chordata > Mammalia > Afrosoricida > Tenrecidae > Nesogale > Nesogale talazaci. Next base: position 204,968 of record PVJH01001464.1, read on the forward strand.
CACTGTGGAGAGGTTCCAGTGGTCTGGCAAAGGTTGATTTCACCACTTTGGGTGAATTCAAGCTCTTCACCTTTCCATTAATGAAGCTTGACCATTTATTTTACCTAGAGACTCCACCCTTGATAGCTAGTTCCTTGGCAAGGCTCTCACTCCCCCAAGCTCAGTCTCTCACATACTTTCTGCTGGCACCCAAGCATGTGGACTGGCTGAGCATGGTGGTCACAGGGTTCATCTTTGAATTCCAATGAGGACACTGGTCCAGGAGATTCTCTACAAAGAGACCATGAGTCACGATGGCCACAACCCAGGAAATGAATGAAAAGCGAGACTGGCTGCACAGCCAATCAGATTCGGTCTTTGCCCTCACACGACCATTCTTTAGGACCTTGTAAAAATGGTGTTGATCCTTTCCCCCCTCGTTATTTCTGTTTTCCTCCTAATAGATGTCAGGTTTAGAAAAAGCAAACATCCCAGAGCCCTGGAACCTGAGGAGAAGGCTGCCTGCTTTGGCATTTTTATAGCACTTAACAAAATGAATTGCTCTCTGCTACTATTTCCAATTGATTTTATTTACTCGCTTGTATGTCTGTATGGGGGAAAAACCCTTTTAAATATATATGTATCCATTTACCAGAATTGCCGTGAACTATCTCCAGGACCCAGAATCTGACTAGAGGTTGCTTGTGAAATTGGTATTTTTCTTCTTAAAAATGGAAACTTAAAAAAAAATCAATAAATCCATTGTGATACCATTTTACTGGTGATTAGATCAGCTTTTCTTTAATAAGTACCTGCTCTGACCTCAGAATTCCCTGGAGCAATATGCCAGTGTTGTGAGGGCTGTGGGCAGTAGGTCCTGGAAAGTGCTGCCAGGCATTCTTGTTTTGTGGGTGGACAGCAATGGAGGGCAGTGGGGCTAGGTGCCATTTGTGGAAAGTGGGGCCAGGGACCATCCTTACCTGAAACACGCTTTGGATGCAGACTAGCTAAGGGTGTCTCTGGCAAGCGCTGCTTGAGTGTGAACCACCAAGGTCCCTTCAGTGGGTCAGATGAGGGAGCAGCCTCCAGTGGTGGAGAAGACCGGAACTTCAAACTCTGCTAATCTGGGTTCATAATAGTTGCCACCTCCCTCAAACCAAACACACTGACCCCACGCATCAGAGTGGAATTGATCCCATGGGATTCTGAGACTGTCAATTTTAATAAGAGTCAAAAATCTCTTCTTTCTCCTTCTGAGCTGCTGATACTTCAGAACTGCACACCTTGTGATAAGCAACCCTGTGTATAACCTGCCGGCTAAACAAGGTGGGGTTTGCAAGTGAGTATGGTGTCACTGTGAGTACACACTGAATGTTTTCCATCATTAATATTGTCCCTGTATTTTGGTGATAGGTTCCTAAGTTTGTTAGCAGATCAAGAAAAAAAAAATCATGTGATATATGATAAAACTTCACATTGTAATTGTTCTGTGGTCAAAAATTCCAAAGCACAACCCTTTTTGTTTATTTTTTTAATGTTAAGTTAGGCTTTTCAGCATTTTTTCCGAAAAAGGGTTGCCCTTTATTCTGCTATTATGTCCTAAATTTCACTGTTCTTTTTTTTTTGGGGGGGGGGGCGGGCTTCCATGTCCTCTGGTGGTCATGGGAGCTATCCAGTGTTGCTCCTGAAAGCTGCCGCTGGATATGAACCGCCAAGCCCTCGGGCCGCAGTCCCGCACTCAACCACTTACACCACGGGGGTTCAGCCCCAATTTCACTGTTAAGGTGTCCATTTTTAATCATTTTATTGGGGGTCCTTATGTCACTTATCCCAATACACACAAACATATACTGTGCTAAGTCCCTTCACCTGCCTGCTGTTGTCATCATTCTCCAAACCTCTGCTTTTCCACTTGAGCCCTTGATGTCAGCTTCTCATCCCTTCCCCTCCCTGCACCCCCCCCAAGTCCTATCACCCCTCATTATTTTATAAATTATTATTTTGCCATATCTTACGTTGCCCAACGTCTCCCCTAGTCTCCTCTCCAATAACCATCCTCCCGATAGGAGGCTATGTGTAGATCCTTGTGATTGACTCCCCCTCTCTACTCCACCATCCCTCCACCCATCCAGTAAATCCACTCTCACTACTGGTTCTGAGGGGTTCGTCTGTCCTGGGTTGCCCGGATTTCCAGTTCCCATCTGTACCAGTGCACCTCTTCCAGTGCAGCTGGATTTGTAGGCTAGAGTTGAGATCATGATAGTTGAGGGGAGGAAGTCTTCAAGACAAGAGGAAAGTTGTTTCAGTGCTACTTCACTGCACTGTGATTCGTCCTTTTCCTCCCTGCGACTCTTCTGTAAAGGGATGTCCAATTGCCGCGAATGGACCTTGGGTCCCCACCTTATTCTCCCCATCATTTGTAGTGATGTGCTTCATGTTCTTGGATGCTTGATACCTGCTCCATTTGATCCCTCTTGCTCACACAGGCTGGTGTGCTCTTCACTGTGGGCTTTGCTGCTTCTGCGCAAATGGCCACTCATTTATCTTCAAGTCTTTAAGGTCTGAGACGCTTTATGATTTTGTAGCTGGGTACCATCAGCTTCCTCCACTGTTTGTCTCTGTGCCCATCTGTCTTCAGCGATCATATCAGGAAGATGGGCACATATTGATATTGTTTTTGTTCTTTGATGCCTGATACCTGATTCTTCAACACCTCATGGTCACACAAGCTGATGTTTTTCATCTATAGTGGGCTTTGCTGCTCCTGAGCTAGATGGCTGCTTGTTTATCCTCAAGCCTTTAAAAGCCCAGACACTATATCTTTTGATAGCCAGGCACCTTCACCCCTCTTGCTTATACACCCACATGTCCCCAGCGATCACCTTGGGAAGGTGATATCGTTTTTTTTCTGTTTAATGCCTGAGACCTAATCCTTTCAACACCTTGTGGCCACACTGACTGGTGTGCTTCTTCTGTGTGGGCTTGGCCACTTCTTAGCTAGATAGCCTTTTATTATCTTCAGGCTTTTAAGACTCCAGACACTGTATCATTTGATAGCTGGGCACCATCAGCTTTCTTCACCATATTTCCTTAGGCACCCATTTTATTTCAGTGATCTTATTGGGCCAGTGAGCATCATGGATTACCAGATTCATAGACCAAAGTGTTCTTGCATTGAGGGAGCACCTGGGTGAGGGTCCAAGGTCCATTTGCTACCTTAGTACTGAACCTATAAATATATGT